>RBNI01005826.1:0-12084 GCA_003990745.1 Jimgerdemannia flammicorona
AAAAAAAAAAAAAAAAAAACATATAAAAAAAAAAAAAAAAAAAAAAAAAAAAAAAGAGCCATTTTCCAATCTCATTGCCAAAGACTCTGTTCATCATTCGCTGGAAACTTGCTGGGGCATTGTACATTCCAAATGGCATTCACAGGTAGATATAGGTAGTATCAGATATGATGAAGGCTGATTTCTCACTGGCATCTTAAGTGAGACCGATCTGATGGAAGCCAGAGAACAGATCCAAGGTGGTGTAGTATTTGGCTTCACTTCGAAGGGTGGTAAGGATTTCTTGAATATTCGGCAAGGGCTGTCTATCCTTCTTGGTGATGGCATTGAGCTTCCTGTAGTCAATGCAGAGTCTTAGTGCAAACTCTCTGGGCTTGCTTCCTTTCTTTGAGGCTAGGATAATGGGTGAGGCCCAGGGGCTGATAGCTTGCTTGATGATTCCGGCTTCTTCCATTTCCTTGAGTTCAGCTCACAGCCACTCTCTGTAGGCAGGTGGTATGGGTCTAGCTTTCTGGTAGATAGGCTTAGTATCACTGGTGTCAACTTCGTGGTAGTACTTGGGTTCTTGATTGTGGATATCCCTAAAGTCTGTAGCAAGTACTCCTTCATTCTGGTGCAGGATCTTGAGAAGTTGTTCCTCCAGGGAGAAGTTTTCTCTAATGGTATATGTGTGCTTGTTCTGGTCCTTGTCTTTCTTGTGCTCAAGTTCGGTAATCTTGGTGGCAGCATAGGCTCCTCTTCCAGTAGATCCAAAGCCTTGTTCTCCTCTCTTGGTCTTGATGAGTTCAATGGCTTCAATGATCTTGGGCTTCTTGATTTCGTGGATCAGCATCTGGCTAATTCTGTCATGCTTCTTGACTTCAAAGGGGGTGGTGTGGTTGTGATTTCTGACTATGAGGAAGATCTTGCCAGTGTAATCAGGGTCAATTACTCCTCCTTCAACTGAGATTTCACTTTTGGCCAGACTGCTCCTGGTCTTGATAATTCTGGCATGGTTTTCTGGCAGCTTGACTCCAATCCCAGTGCCAAGTAGGGTAGTGGTCTGTGGTTCGAGGGTAGCATCTTGAATGCTGACAAGGTCTATTTCTATGGCTCCTTCAGTCTTGTATTCTGGGATCTTGGCTTCTGGGTGAAACTTCTTGACCTTGAGGGTGATGTCTGATTCTTGTTCCTCCTCATCGTCACTGTCAGCTTGAAGCTCTGGGGGCTGGTCATCTTCTTCAGCTTTCCTTTTTGCTTCAGCAGCTTCTTGCTCATGTTTCTGTTGGCGGATTTTCCTGACTTCACTGATACAGAACCAGCAGTCATTTAGGTGTTCGGAGCAGTACATTCTAGTACCATGGGGGCATCTTCCTTGAGGGGCATAGCCATCGATGATCTTGTTGTACCACTGCTCATCTGTGAGCTTAGGTGTCTTGCTCTTGTTCTTGTTCACTGAGTGCATGAAGATCTCTGTGTCTTCTTCATCTCCTTCCTCCATGTCTGGTAGGACTCCTTTGTGGACATTGATAGAGACTCGTACCTTTCTTCCTCTGTAGTTGATCTGCATCTTCTGGGCATTGAGGTCAATGATGGCTCTGACCTTGTGAAGCCATTGGTTGCCAATGAGGATGTCATAGTTGGTGGCACTTGTAACAATCACATCTACTGGGATGGTAGCTCCTCCTATCTTAATGAGGACTTCTTGAATTTTGCTAAGTGGGGTAGCTCATGTACCATCTGCTGTAACATAGACCATCTTGGTAGACTCTTCAATATCCCAACCTAGGCGGTCAATTGCCTTCTTGCTCATGAGGCATCCTCCAGCACCAGTATCAATGATAGCATCAAAGATACAGTCTTTGATCTGGCAGGAGGTATAGGCTGATGTCTTGCACTGGTCTTCGGATTCTTCACCTGAGTTCTCGGATTCTTCTTATGCATTGTGAGCTTCTACAATCTTGTACTCTTGATTCTTGGCAGTAGTTGCAAGTCCTACTCTCAACTACTGTCTGAAGGCAGGGACTTCAGCTAGTTGTCCAAAAGTGGCATTGACCTTCTATTCCTTGAGGTCCTTGTAGATATCATACT
The DNA here is from genome assembly GCA_003990745.1 of Jimgerdemannia flammicorona. NCBI lineage: Eukaryota > Fungi > Mucoromycota > Endogonomycetes > Endogonales > Endogonaceae > Jimgerdemannia > Jimgerdemannia flammicorona. Next base: position 2,071 of record RBNI01005826.1, read on the forward strand.
GGTGGATCTTGGTCTTGTACAGCTTCTGTTCCTTCTTGCTTTCGCTTTCTCCTGAGACTGGAGTAGTATCTTCAATAATTTGGCAGGCAGCTTCATCTAACTCCATGTCTTGATCAATCTCCTCAGGTTGGGTCTTGCTTTGAATAGTGATAGCTGGGGTCTTCTTTGGTCTTCCAACTGGCTTGCTGTTGCTCTTCTTGTCATAGGGCTTGGACCAGGTTCTGGTACCTTCAGTAGCAGGGTAGAATTCAAGCTCCTCGTAGTATTCTTCATCATCAGTGTCACCAATCTCCTCGATGACTACTGCATTGGTTTGTTCTCTGGTTCTGCTAGCATTGCTTGGTTGGGCTTTGTGTCTTGTTTCAGTCATACAATTCTTTGCATAGTGGCCTTCTTCTCCACATCTGAAGCATGTGATGTTATTGCGTTCTTCTGTAGCAGCTGCAAATCTCTGTACTGGTCTCCTGTTGGCACTTTGGACTTCTCTAACAACATCACCAAGGTGTGCAGTCATCTCGGCAAACTGCTTGGCAAGTTCTTCCACTGGGTCAGCTTTGGCTGTCTTGAGGGTAGGTGTAGTTGGTTGTCTGTTCACAACTGTAGCAGGTAAGATACTAGTTGGCTTTGATGGCTCCATCTTGATGCCAGTTATTTTCTCCATTGAGTGTTCGGCAGTGTATCTGGCAGTCCAATATCTCTGTACAAAGACCACTTTCTGATCAAGGGTCAGTATAGCTGGGGTAGACCAGATTGCTAGGGCAATTTCAGGGTGTACTCCTTTGAGGAAGGTTGAATCTGCTATTTGTTCCTTGAGGTAGTCATCATAGCCAGCCAAAACAATCTGGTGGCAGATTTGGGTATAGAATGAGTTGGGATCTTCACTAAGTCCCTGGCAGATAGTATTGAGTTAATCCTTGAGAGCTTGCTTGATTTCTTCGGTATAATATGTTGTTCTGAGGAAGTCTTTCATGTTGGCAAGTTTGACTGCATCAGCACCAGCAATGGTGGCTGCATTGAACTTGTCTCTGGCAGGTCCTCTGAGGCTGACTGGTAGAAGGGCCAATTGAGCATCCACACCAAGGGCTTGTATGGTGGCGAATTGTTCAAAGTCTTCAATGAAGGTCAGGATTGACTCTTCAGTAGTATATCCATAGAATGTGGGGGGACATATTTCCATCTTGTCTTGAATTCTTGCAGAGGTGACTCTTGTAGTCAGGGTAGTTATTGTGGGGGTTGTTCATTTTTCAGCTTGAAAGTGAGGGATTCATCTTGAATCACCAGCCAATGGGCACCAAGTTGTTACATAGTGGTTGCTGAGTTCTTCAAATACACCAGATTCTCTTCAAGGTATATCTCTTAGACTAACTCAAGTTTGTTATAAGCAAGCTCTTATTGGAGTGCCTTCCCAAGATCTTATAGTCCTCAACTTCTTATCTTTAACTGTCTTGTTATCTCTTAGATTGCTTGCAAGGAAGTGTGTATATTGTACTGAGAAGACTGACTTTATTTCAGAGGAAATAAGAGGGGTATTTATACAAAATATAATTCAATGGTTGCTAAGATATAAAGCTAAATATAAATTCTAATAACTAAAATTACTAAGTTCTAGGGCTGGCATTATCTGGTGTTACATGAGAATACTGGTGTTGGAACAATTTCGCATTACCTCAGAATACTGGTGCTGGTATTATCTGGTGTTACATGAGAATACCGGTGCTGGCATTATCCAGTGTAACAAAGAACTTAGAGCAGAAAGTTCAGGACCATGGGAGCTTCATCATCATCATCATCATCATCACTGAAAGAGATGAGATCTGCGAATTTGTCATACAGGTCATGCGTTTTGCGTATCTCGATGTCACATAGGATGATGTCATCGCCGATGACATCATCACGTTCAGCAGTAGTGGGAAAATCGGGAACAAGATCTGGAGCTCTCCAGTCTATGAGGTTCTCTTCCACAAAATAGGGGACAAATGTGGGGTCTTGAGGGGATCTAACCCGGATACTTGGGCCTTGGAATACTGAGATCAATCCTTGCAGGAATTGGTCTGGGTTGTCCTGAAGGATAGGATGCCAGAAGTCTTCTACTTCTTCGCTGTTGAGGGTGATAGTGGACTGGGCTTCTGTAGCCACCCTGGCTTCTAGTGCATTGATACAGCAGGATGACAGGTCTCTGAAGTCTGAGACTCTAACATACTCTAAGTTAGGGATCGACCATGGTGCATGCCTGAAGATCTGATGGATCTTCTTAGCTGTCCTCATTTCATGTATATCCATGAGAGTGGCATCTTGTAGCTCTTGGGTGCTGGCCTGTGGGAACTCCCGGCAGAGGAGATTTCCTATTTTGTACTCCTGCCACATTTGGAGGTATTCGGTAGCAATGGTGATCCTTGTTTCCATTTCACGGTGGTAGAGAATGAAGTGATAAGAGTCTGCAGTGCCCAGGTAGACACTAGGAGTCCTTCTTGAGCAGGTCCTTATGGCTCTTCTGATGTCTTAGAACATCCTTTCTTCGACTGAGGTACCTTGGTGGTTCCTTGACCTTGAGGTTTGGTGGACAGCAGGTATTTCATTTGTGGTAAGTCTTTGAGCTATTTTGGGATTGGTGGTTCTTGTTGGTTACTGCTACTGCGGTTCCTTTATCCTTCTTTTATATTCTTCAGGATGCTTATACTGTGGTCACAATGACTCACAGTTAGTCATCATTGCTCATCTCATATGCCATATGATCTTCTTATACTTTGATCTGGTGGCTTGCAAGGAAAGGCTGTCTCCTGTACTGATGTCATCATTCTGGGGTCACCGTTACACTATCTAGACTATACTAAATATAGGTATAGTACCTAGTACTTTGTTGAGTCAAAATATAGTCATATAGTATAAGTTGTGAACTAATATATCAAGAGATCATCTGGCTACTGAGTCAGTATATAGTTATGTAGTATAAGACTAATCTAACTATACTAATAACTGCTAAGCTATATATCTATAGATTTAGATACTGTCTGAGTATTCTTTGATAAGGTCACTATTGATGACATTATCTCTGATAAAGTAGTCATCTAAGAAGAGTAGTTTTTGGATTATGTCTCTCTATTCATTTATGTAGTAATATATTAGAACTATGTTACTGTCTTACAAGATGGTATCTTCTGTCTCATAAGCTAGATAGGGTATCAGTAGATAGATAGAGAAGAGATATATCATCTTTACTTTCATCAGATTTACTATTAGCATACCTTTAATAGGTTACAGTACTATATATGTTACAGAGTTATAGTATAAGTACATAACCTCCAAGCCACTGAAATCATATGTCACCCCTGAATAAATCTGGAAATCACATGTAAGATTATGAAGCTAAGTCAAACTGAAGTTACAAAGTATAAAGCTGGGTTAACTCAAAGTCACAGAATATAAGATTTATATAATTGGAACTTTATCAATCAGGACTAAATATATATATACTGAGTACTCAGATATATCAAAACAGCTTTGAGGAGTCTTGATAAGTACCTAGTAGGCCTGCTCAAACCATTCAGAGCAAGCTAAGCCACACGGACACCTTTTCATGACAAGCAATACATTTTCAAGTTTTCCCATCATCTATACTAGTGTACAAGGTGTGGCAGGAGTCTAGCTACAGTATACAACAAGTCTCATCTGTTTTGGTGGAGTTTTCATCAGATGGCGACCCAGGGTTCATCAAGCTCTGAGCATTTGGAGAGAAGGAGACCTGGTCTGGGTCTCCCCAAGAGTTTCACAGTGACAGTTGGAGTGGGTGTAGGGGTAAGAGGAGTAGGTGGTCAGGGGAGACAGGCTGGCATTGAGAGTTAGCACATGGTGATGGGGGGCAGGAGGGCAGCTACTAGGTCCATGGGGGTAGGGTAGGGAGGACATAGGGTTGACAGGGGTAGGAGTCAGGTGACCAGCCAGGTGATGGGTCAGGTGACTGGTCAGGTGCCTGCTAGGGGCCAGGGGTCCGGAAGTGGTGTGGCTGGGACTGGTATTCCTGGGGCTGGGCTGGTGGCTGGGGTGACTGCTGGTATGTTGGAGAATAAGAAGAAGGCAATAATGGCAGCTGGTTCTAGTGAACTGGTGGTGCATCCCTTCTTCCACAAGTCAGTGTCGATATGGGCCATATCGGCAAATTTTTGGGGCTTGGGATGTCTGCTAGGGAGGTCTTGTGGCTAGTGGAAGAGGAGATTGCAGGGGCAGAGTCACTGAAGTTCATCCCATCAGCTGAGGTGGTTGAGATAGGATTTGTCAAGGAGGAGGAGATGGTGAAGGCCTTGGAGAAAGGGCTGGTCATCAAGAGCATCAAGGTTGGCATGGCAAGGTGCCTGAGGTGGGACCCACAGACAGTATGACTGGTGATTGAAGGGCTGCCAACATTGGGGAGACAGGAGACCAAAGGAATGGTGGCAGAGGTACTGGGGGCATTTGGCGAGATGGTTGACTTTGGGTTCATGTTCTGGGAGGGGATCAAGCTGAGGAATGGCAATTGTGAGATGATGGTAAGGCTGGAAGGCAAGGAGGCCATGGGGCAAGGGAGGGACTGGCCAGAAGTAGTTTGTATCAGAGGGCAGGAGTGCAAAGTGTGGAGAAGGAAGGGTTCTGAACAGGAGGAGGAGGAATTGCTAGTCACCCTCGAGGAGAGAGAGGCTGTAAAGGAATTGTAGAAGAGGAAATAGGAGGAGTTTGCCAAGGACTGGATCTGAATTCCAACAGATGGGAGGAGGAAGAGGTGGTGAAGGGCAAACTGGGAGTGCCTGCAGACAGTTCTCCAGGGCTCGAAAAGGGAGGAAGAGGAAAAAGCAGAGATGGCCAAAAGTCAGATGGAAGAGGTGGAGATAGCTGAGGGGTCCTTTTCACAACTAAGGAGTGTGGAGAACTCCACTCATGTACCAGTAAAGGGGAAGTGGGCTGATAAGGAGGAGGCAAACACTGGGGGCTTTGAGGAGGTTATCAAGGTAGTACCGGAGACCCAGTTGGAGGATGTTTGTATGGTGGGAGTGGCAAATGTTCATTGGAAATGCCCAGAGGTAGGTGAAGTGGTTCGGCTGGAGAAGGGCACTGAGAAGGATGACCTGGTGGATGTGGCTTCTGATGTGTCAGCAGATAGATAGATGCTGCAGGAGCTGAGTAGGACCCCAAGGCCAGCCACCCCTGGGCCCATGGTGATGATGGCAGATGACTGGTATCAGACAGTACTCGAGGAACTTGCAGAGGAGGATATCAAGGAAGTGGATGTATTTAATGGATTGCAGGAGGCCTAGGAAGGGTTCCTCAATGTGGCATTGCAGGGGCTGAAGTTGGTAATAGTGATGGTGGCAGCGCTTCTGGATGATGAAGGATATGAGATTGATGAGGACCATATGGCTGACATCTGGAAGGTGGCATCAGAGTGAGTGGATGCCTTCTGCAGTAGTGTGAATAGAGCCCGTATCTGGAGGGCTATCTGCAAGAAACGGAAGGCTATTATCTGTGGTAGGACTGAAAAGGTGGTGGCGATTCCAGTTGAACTTTAAACATTTATATTCATGATGATGAACAGTCTATGTATATTATCACTAAATGTCAATGGTTTGTATGATGGAGTGAAGTGAAGGCATTTATTTCAGTGGCTGAAGATCAGGAGGTATGATGTGGTATTTCTGCAGGACGTTCAGACCTATGGGGAGCAAGATTATGAGGAGTGGAGCAAGGAATGGTATGGTAGCACAGGGTGAAATGAGCAGGTGGGCATCTTGGTTGGCTTGGAGAGAGGAGAGCTGAAGGAGGTTGAGGTATATGGTAATTGATTGGTCTGAGGGAGATTGAAAGGAGGAGCTGGCGATGGGCTGGTAGTTGGCTCTGCATATCTACCAGCGGTTGGCAGAGAGCGAAACCAATGGGTGGAAGGTTGGTTGGATTGGGGAGGCTGAGATGAGATTGGGCTGGACATTCTGGGAGGGGACTTCAACATGGTGCATGATAGGACACTAGATAGGTCTGATAGTGGGGTCAGTGTGATGGTTTCTACAGGGCTCTTGTGTTGGCTTCAAGTTGAGAAGGAAATGGGATTGGTTGATGGAGTATGACAACGTCAAGGTGAGAAGTCAGGGCCATTTACTAGGTGGCATCCAGTTGGTGAGGATTTGGTTAGCACAAGGATTGATTGGATTCTGGTGGCAGAATGCTGGGGTAATGTTTTGGATTCAACAGAGATATAGTGGTGTCCCTGGTCAGATCACTGGGGTGTGGAGGCATGTGGGAGATTCCAGGCAGTCAGTGGTAGTGGAGGCAGATGGCAACTTAATGTGGCACTACTCAAGAGACAGGTGGAGTGGGACCAGTTCGTTAAAATTGCAAGACAGGAAGTGGCACAGTGGAAGAATAGTGGCCAGTCAATAGCACAGTGGTGGGGGAAATTTAAACATCTGGCAGGTGCATATTGGCATGATACAGGAGAGGTAGCTGGAAGGGAGCAGAAGAATAGAGAAAGGAGAGTGGAGCAGGGGCTTTGCTGGCAGCTGAGACTTCTAGAGGGAGAGAACTCCTCAGGGGAACGACACTTCCTGTTGGTCAAGGAGGTGGCTGAGTTACGGTCAGATTTGAAGGCTGCAGAAGATAGGATAGTGGATGGGTTGCTGGCAAGATTGCGAGCAAAGCGGTTGGAAGAAGGAGAGTGACCCACCAAATACTTATCCAGAGTCTTGAAGGCCAGGAGGGTGCGGCACAGCTAGGCTTCGGTATTGCAAGAGGATGGAACTGAGGTAACTGATATCACAGATATGCTTGGGGAGATTTCTGGTTGATGGTGCACCCTATGGCAGGATGATGGAGGGCTGGTGGAGGGAGAGGCAGCACTGGAGGATAATAACAATTTGGTTGGCGGCTGGCCAGTGGTGGCAGAGCCTGCAATTGGTGGGGCAGTAATGGGTAGGGTGACCCTTGAAGAGGTGTTGGAGGTTCTGAGGAAAGTGCAGGCTGGTTCATCACCAGGGGAGGATGGACTGCCTTGGGAGTTCTGGAAGGAGTTTTGAACTGAGTTTGGGGCATAGCTCATGGAAATGGTGAACTTTACACTGGGGGAAGGCTGCTGGATTGGCAATGGCTCCTTAGGGCTAGTCTCTCTGCTCTATAAGGAGAAAGGGAACAGACATATGTGGCGGAACTGGAGACCCATCATATTACTGAATGTGGATAGGAAGTTGGTCTCCAAGATTCTGGCAGGGAGAATGCAACAATGAATTGGCTGATTAGTGGGTAATGAACAGTGAGAGTTAGACAGATTAGAGACAGCACAGCCTGGGTGCAAAATATTTTGGAGGGTTGTAGAAGCCGGCAAGTGGATGAAAGGATAGTGTTCTTGGACCAGGAAAAGGCTTACGACAGGGTGCAGTGGAACTACTTGGAGGTGGTTCTACAGAAGACCGGGTTTGGCATGGGGGAGGCTCAAAAGCTGATGGGTCTGGTGCGAGGTTGCCAGGCTGCAGTGTTGATGAATAGGTGGAGTGGCCTGGAGTTTCTCTTAGGGCAAGGTGTGCCACAGGGGGATCCTCTTTCACCCCTGCTTTATATTTTATCTTTGGAGCCCTTATTGGTGTGGCTGAAGGGGAGGCTTACTGGGTTGAAGATAGGGGATGTGGTCTGGAAGCTGGGGGCCTTTGTGGATGACATGGTGGTAGGGTTAGGCAGTGTGGAAGATGTGGCGAGCTTATAGGAAGGGGTAGGACAGTATAAGATACTGGCAGGGGCAAAGCTGAACTGGGGCAAGTGTGAGACCATGGAGCTGGCTTGGGGGAGCATGGATATTTTGGACAATTAGTTGGTCCTGGAGAGGCAGTTCAATATTTGGGTATCTAGTTCTTGGTATATGGGACAGTGCTGCTGAAAGAGTAGTGGTGTGGATTGATACAGAAGTGGGAGAATGCCTTGGTGGACTGGTCTGGGAGGGGCTTCTCTTTGGTTGGGAGGATTGTAGTCTTGAATGTATATTGGTTACCGAAGCTGTGGTACTTGGAGTACCACCTGGACTTTCCAGGATGGGTGGTATGGAAACTGAAGAAGGTGGTGGAAGGATGGCTATGGCAGGGAAGGAGATCACAGATTAGTTGGGAGATAATGGTGACGCTAAAAGCAGATGGCAGTCTGGGGCTGGTGGACTTCAGAAGGCAGCTGAAGGTACTTTGGGGCTGGTGGGGTTGTCGAATGGCAGAATTAGAAGGGGAGAGTTGGAGCAAACTAGTTATAGACAACTGGGAAGTTAGGTTCTGCCCCCAGAGTGAGGTTCAGAAGGATATGCAAGGTTTGCTCCAGGTTGGCAGAGTTGGCAGGTTGCATTATAGGGGATTCTGGTGGATATTGTGGAAGCTTGGCTAGCAATGGGACTTACAGGTTCAGAATCTGGCAAAGAAGAGGAGGACCCAGAACAGCGATAGTGGCAATTTGGTGTGATTCATATCAGTAGCCATCCATTGGTAGAATACTCTTTAACTGGGGCGATGGAGTGGATCTGGATGGGTCTGCTTGAGAGGTGGCTGGTTAGTTGGCAGAAGACTGGGTTTGGAGAAGAATGGGAGTGGGGTTGAGTTTGGAGTTGGGGGACCTCACTACTCAAGATTGCCCCACCTAAGTTCTGGGTGGTATGGTGGCGATTTTTGCAAAGGAATGTCATGCTGGGGTATAGGACAGGGTGGATGGTGGAAGAAGGTGTAAGGGAATGTGAGTGGTATTGTGAGCTGGATGGGAGAGTAGTGCAGACACCAGAGTATGTTCTGGCAGCTTGTCCAGGGGTTAAAGGATTTTGGCAGACATTAGAAGGTTATTGGGGGGAAGAGAGTGAGCAGGCAGGGGGCCCTACTTGTTGGGTGATCAAGCATCGACTGGTGGGAGAAATTGGGGATATCTGGGGAGGCCTGGGTTGGATTATCGGCATCTGAGTACTGATGGCAGTGCACTGGCAATGGGTGTTTGAGAGGGATCCTTGGATGGGAATTGGAGAATTGGTGGAGCAGTGGAAGGGGCTCCTCTTGGAAGTAGTGCAAGGGTGGTGGTATCAGGGGAAGAGGCACCAGTTGGGGGCCATGAAGAAGGTGTTAGACATTGTCCAGAGGAGTCAGGAGCACCTCGTACTTGGTGAGAAGGGGGTGAGGTGGAAAGAAGGTGTGGGCTGAAGGGCCCTTTCTTGTATTATTATTAGGAGTCAGTTGAAGGATTCTATGTTGGTATATTTAGGATACTAGTAGTGAATTGTGGTTTTTGTTATTACATTAGATAGTCCATAATAAAGGAGTCCAAGAGACTATAAAAAAAAAAAAAAAAAAGGTGAATAGGGGCCTGCTCAGTGTAGGCCACATCATTACAAAGGTGAATCCCTCAGTGTATTGGCATTCAAAGGACCCCGATATGCAGTTGATTCACTTTCAACTTCAATTCCACGATTTGTAATAGAAATTTTGTATATATAGCACATGTATCATCAACTACTTCGTTAGTGGAGGGTTATTGTACAAATAGTATCATGAACAATTCACATTTTATGAGAGTGTGGAAATAGAAAGGGGGATAAGCTGTATGTGAATATGTGGGGGTTCCTACTATATTTCGACAATCTGGATCTATCTTTGGTTGAATTCTTTTGCGATGACACTAGAGATTTTTCTCCCTTCCCCTACTCAATTAACTTTCTCTTGATAATATCATCAGACACAGCTGGAGGTTTTGCATATTTTAACACATGGAAAGGGATCAGGGCACACGTAGATTTAAGGATGCAGGGGAAGTTCGAAATTTCCTGCTTAAATTTGAGGCTTTGACAAATTCACTTGACTCAGGACTGCTTGGACTATTGCCAAGATTGGACTGGACTACCCGGGCATCCGGGAATCGAATAATGTAGCAACAGAATGATGTTCAGCATTTTTATAAATAAAAATAGTAAAACATATCAACTCTGGCTAGCCAGATTGGAATCGCTCTATGGTACCTTTAATTTTTAAATTTATTTATTAGCTGCAAGCAACT
>RBNI01005827.1:0-12083 GCA_003990745.1 Jimgerdemannia flammicorona
ACTCCTACCTGATGAAATACCACTTTGTCCAACATAATCCCCACCCTCCCACCACTTTGCTCACAGATCCTAGTTACTAGACTGCACTGTTGCCCCCCCAGAGGGCCCCATCCAACCCACCATCCAGTCAGCAGATCCCCCAACAGCTCCTCCCACCATACTATCTTCTCCTGTAGTCCCATCTGTCACCCCTCCTCAAATACAAAGAGCCAATGACCCACCAGTCCTACCCACACTGCCAACACCCATCCTACAGTGAGCCAACTACCACCCATCCCCCCCACAAGCTGAGATTTCAAGTCATCCCAGCAGCCCCTCACACCAACTGGCCTATGCTCTACACCCATTCAATTTCCAATTACTACCCAAAAGTCCACCAATACCTCACACTCTCCTAACCAATGTTCTGGCATCTGCACCAGACCTCCAGCCTGCCCTACATTGTAATACTCTTCACACTCAAAGCAGCCACCATCCACCAGATACCCAGTATGGAAATTTAATATGACATTCCTCTGCAGCACCTACCACCATACCACCCAGTATTTAGGGGGAAGCCACCTTTGTACCTCAGCACTCTAAGACCAGATACCCACCCAGTCCCACTCCTCGCCGATCCCTGCTGCCTGTCAGCCACTTGGCCAAAGATCCAGGCCAAGACCTCACTGATACTCCACTCCATCTCCAATGTCAAATGCTGCAAGTGGGGCACCCCCCAGGAGCAGCCTATCCCATCTCCACATATCAGGCCCCCATATCACCTCCCCCTCATTGCCCCGCCAATGTAGCCCAATTCTGTGTGCTCCATCTACCACTCCCCACCAAAAGCCCTTGAATTGCAGCTGCTGAGCATCCTTCAGCCCCACCATAGAGAGCAGATCTTCAGAGGACCCTCAAGGGGAGGATCTCATCTCCCACACCTTTTGCAGCAGAGGCACCCAACCTCCACCCTGCAGTTCAGCAGCTCTCTTCAACCACCAGGCTTGCAAGCAGTGCAACTACTTGGGGAAATCCACCAGACCTAGACCCCCCCTAACCACCAGTATTGCCAAAGTATCCCAACTGACCTGGGCCCTCCTCCCTGCTCAAATCCAATCTCTAGCCACTTTCATCAGCCTCTTCACCACCCATGCTGGGAAGTCCAGGTAATAGGCCATGTACCATAGCTTAGGGAACCAATATACATTCAATATAGACACCCACTCCACCAGAGAGATATGGCGGCCTCCCCAACCCCAAAGGGCATCCCCCCACATAGTCACTCTGTTCTCTCACCATACTCGAGGCAGAACTGAGCCATAAACAGAGAGGAAGATGCCCAGATACCACACTACCTCACCAGTTGGGACAATTGTTCCAATGACATCCCCACCCACTAGCCCATTCCCTAGCACTATCATCTCATACTTATTCCAGTTGAGCTTCACCCCAGAGTGAGCCTCATACCAATCCACTGTCTCCTTAAGCGCCTCAATATCTGCCACAGACCCAAGTCCAACCACCATGTCATCAGCAAAGGCCCCCACCTTCCACACTATATCATATATAGAGAGCCCCACCACCTTTCGGCGAATCCTATCCATCAATAGCTCCAGCAAAAGGGCATAGAGAATAGGGGACAAAGGATCCCCCTGAGGAACTCCTCTTCCCAAGGAAAACGCCAGACCATGGTGTCCATTGCACATCAGTGCCACCCGACTGCTCCCCAGCAGACTCAACATAGAGGCCTGAAATCTCGGAGGAACATCAATTCGATCCAACACCCTGCCCAGCCAAACCCACTGTACCCGGTCATATGCCTTCTCCTGGTCCAGGAAAACCAACCTTCCATCAAGTCCACAGGCCCGGGCCCTTTCAATGATACCATGAACCCATGCAGTCCTGTCTCTTATAAGCCTGCCCCCAACAAAGCCCCACTGCTCCTCCCCCAGCACCCCTTGGGCAACTTTCTGCAGCCTAGTAATGATCACCTTAGTCACTATTTTCCTGTCCATATCCAGAAGCATAATTGGCCTCCAATTCTTCCAGTCCTCCCTTCTCTCTTTATCTTTGTACAATAAGGCCACCAGCCTAAGGTCTTGCTCTTCAACCCACTCACCCCTCTGAATAACATGGTCACAGAGAGCAGTCATCTCACCCAGAATGCCGGGGACCTTCACCATCTTTTTCCAGAAGTCCCATGGCAATCCATCCTCTCCTGGTGATGTTCCAAGCTTAGTTGCTGCAAGGACACCCATGATCTCCTCTCCTTGCACTGGTAAGATCAAGTCACCTAATTCAGCTACTTGTGGTAGCCCTCATTCTTCCAGCATATCAGCAATCGCTGCCTCGTCTGCCCCCCCTTCTTCCTTACTCCACAAACCCTGCCATCATTCCTTCAAAACTCCCAGGATTTGTTGTGTGCCATGCACCATATCCCCATCGGCATCCAGGACCCCATCCCACCTATGCTGTACTCTCCTAGCATTAAGGAGTCTTGATAAGTACCTAGTGGGCCTCTCACCCTCCTCAAGCCCCTGCCACCATTGCCTAGTAGCCATACCTCGCATATGAGTCTCCTCCTCATCATGCAATACCTGTTGTAGTTCCACTATCTCCAATTTTGCCCTCTCTATCCTCCAGTCCTCCACACCATCAGAAGTGAGCAGATCTGCCCAATCCAAATGCAGTCTCCTCAGCCTATTGGAAGTACACCTTGTGCGCTCTCTCCTCCGCCTCCCAGCCTCCCTACTGGCTTCTCTCCAATAGGCCCTCACAGCCTCCTTCAAAAGTTTCCAATGGACATCCACAAACAAACCCTCATGTCTCCATACAACAACCTTTGCCTGAATGTCCTCCATCCATGAGTCCCACAACCCCTTCTCAGCCAGCAGGGAGGAGTTAAGGTGCCAATGTCTGGGTCCATCTCCACTTCCCCCAAACTGCCCCTACCCCAACAGTCCCCAGTGGTCAGACCATGGGCACCACTCCACCTCTAATGACTTCTAAACATCGGAACCCCAACACTCAGCCATCAGAATCCAGTCAATCCTGGTACCCAAGCCATTCACCCAATGTGTATAGACCCTAGTATCTCCCCACCATATTCTGCTCATATCCCCCAAGGAGCTCAACCTCTCTATCTCCTCCCATGCACCCAGCCCTCCACTCCTCCCCCCTGTACTCCTCCCTCCATCAGTCCTGTCTAGATGCTGGTCCTGAACCATATTAAAGTCCCCCCCCAGGACATCAACCCCTTCCTCCAAGAGAATACCCTCCTCCATCAGCTCCTCGATCCATGCAGTCCTCTCACCCCTAACCGCAGGGCAGTAGCAAGAGCCAACTCTCACCGACTCCCACCCCGGCCTCTGCCAATCTCCTCAGACCAAGTGATCACCCCAGCTCCTGATACTCTCCAAGTCCCCTCTATCCTTCCTTACCAGAATCACCACTTTTCCAAACCAAGCAGCAGCCCCCCCCCATTCTCTAGTCTACTCCATCCTATCCTCCTCATCCTCACACCTCACATCCTGTAGTAAAAAGAGGTCTGCCTCCAATCTTTTGAGCCAAGTAAAAATGTTCTTACACCATCCAGATCCCCACAACCTATTTACATTCAAAGAGAAAATGTTAGTTGTACTGTTCATAGGGAAAAATGTTAAATAAATATCCCATCCTCTACAAGTCCACATTCTGCTCTTCCTGCACCAAGTCCAATTCATGTTCAGCAGCTCACTCCCTTTCCCCAGATTCCTGTGCCTCTAAACCTTCCAGAAGTTCTACCATAGCCCCATCATCTCTCTCCTCAAAGTCCTCCCTATACTCCAGATAGGCCTCCCTCCAGAGCTGCAAATCATGATGCTCAGCCCAACAGTAGGCTGCCCGCTCACCTGCAACCACTGCCAGCTCTGCCCTCCTCACCCCATCAATCTCATAACCCTCCTCCTCCAGGAAGAGCGCCTCCACCACACTCTCGCCATGCAGGATCCTTTCTCAATACTCCTCCAGCATCGCCCGTAGGTCCACCTCTCCCAACGTATCTGCTGTGAGGTTATCTATCATCTTGCTCATTCACAGCAAGTTCCCCACCTCCTTCCCTCCAGGGGTCACCAGCCATCCTGCACCAACACCATGGTGTCTGCACCTACACTGGCAGCCTCATCCCACTCCTCCTCAGGGACATCCACCAGCTCATCCTCACCAGCTGCTATCACCTGATCCCCTTTCTCTATATCCGGGACCCCAAAGCACACCTGCTGGGCCCCCTTCATCACCACATTCTCAGTTACCCTTCTCTTCACTGCCGGGCCCCTCCTGATGAGAGGAGGGGGGGTGGTATCCAATTCCTGTTCTCAGACCTCAAAAGTGCCATTGGTATAGGGGTCTTTGCCCAGCACCTTCCCAGCCTCTTCCTTGCCTGCCTCAGCCTTCCCTCCACCATTACCAGCCCAGACCTCAGCTCCAACTGCCTTCTTCTTCGCCTCTACCATCATACTCACCAGAAGCTCCCTCTGCCTCCTACACCCCTGCACCTGCTCCCACTGCCTCTTGTCCATATGGATATGCTTTCCCTCTACAACCTCCAGATGTGTCGACTCCTCAAAAAGCTTCCAGGCCTTCGCCCTCCATTCCACTGCACCACCCAACTCCTTCAGTGCCTCCAACAAGTCCTTCTCCTCCTCTTCACTCTCCTTTACCCTTGATATCCTACAGACGACAGCACTCCATATTAATACTGAAGGCCAGTCCTCTCCTTTCCTGTGGCCTCCCTCTCTGCTAGCCTAATCCTGACATCCACATCATCTGTCCTGATCGCTGTCCCCTCCCATACTCTGAACCCGATATCCACAACATTGCCATACTCGGCCATCACCTCCTCAACCCTCCTCCTGATCTCAACCTTCGTTACTGTAGGTACCTCTTTGACCAGCAGCTGTATTACCCTGAGGTCCTACCTAAGACACCTCACCATAGGTACTGCCACTTCGCCAACCACCACTTCAGTCTTCATCGCCTCATCCAGTGGGCCCGCCTCCTTAAAGCCCACCTCCACCCCCTCCAGCCCCTTCAGGAACTTCACTGAGATTGCCCCAGCCACCTGCTGTGAGATAAGCCCCAGGACCATCCTCGCCATCACTGCCAAACCCCTGAAGTACAAGGTGACTGCAAACTCCAAAATTGACTTCTTGAGTAATGGCACCACCACCAGCCCTGTCACCCCATCGGCCAGGTCTCCCTTCCAAATCGGTAGCCCCAGCCCCACTCCGCCATCAGCTGTCACATCTCGTTTTTTTTCCAGATTTACTGTCACACTCCCATCAGCAGTCCTGCTCCCAGCCACAACACCTCCAGACCCTATGCTCATACCTTCAGCCTGAGAACCTCCCCCCCTACCAAGGCTTGCCTTGTTCTTCCCCACAGCAGCACCAGCCCTATTTCCAGTCAGCCATCCACTCTCCTTCACCTTGTCAGCAAAGCTCACAGGGCCAGTCCCTCCTCTATTCCCACCTGACACTGGCCCTCCTCCAGTACTCTTGCTGCCCTTTGACCCTCCAAAGGCCCCTATCCCTAGGCCATAACCCCTCCCAACCTGCTGCCAGCCAAAGGCCCCAGGTCTACCTGACCCAGCACATCCATTGGAACTCTTGCTCAAAGACATGTTTATAATACCTTTCCTCTACTTTGTGTTGAAAAACTGTTGCTTGAAGTTTGTGTAACGTGAGTTGTACTGGAGAAAGGTGCAGGGCTCTGCATCAAATTAATACCTTTCAAAATAATAAAAAAGAAAAAAAAAACCTGAGGACTCAGTCTAGAGTTTGTGGCCCAAGTGGAGTGGGGTTGGTGGCAGTGGCGGAGGGAGTACGTAATATTTATAGCCCTCAGCCAGTAGCAAGGGGCAGCCCCAAGCTACCAGTATCCAAGTCAGTGAGCAGGTTGGTGGGTGGGTTGGTGGGTTGGTGGAGGGAGCACGCAAAATTTGTGACCCTCCATCAGCAGCAAGGGGCGGCCCCAAGGTGCAAGTGTCTGGGTCGGGGGAGTGGGCAAGGGGAGCATGCAAAATTTACAGCCCTCTACCAGCACTGAGGGGCAGCCCCAAGCTGTCAGCACCTAGGTCAGTGGGTGGGGTCGGCTGGTGGGTTGGTGGGTGCAGGGTTGGCAGTAGCAAGGGGCAGCC
The DNA here is from genome assembly GCA_003990745.1 of Jimgerdemannia flammicorona. Classification (NCBI taxonomy): domain Eukaryota; kingdom Fungi; phylum Mucoromycota; class Endogonomycetes; order Endogonales; family Endogonaceae; genus Jimgerdemannia; species Jimgerdemannia flammicorona. Next base: position 6,155 of record RBNI01005827.1, read on the forward strand.
CCAAGCCGCAAGTGTCCAGGATGGGTGGGGCAGGTGGAGGGAGCATGCAAAATTTGCAGCCCTCTGCCAGCAGTATAGGGGTAGCCCCAAGCTGCTAAGGAGTCTGGGGCAGAGGGTGCTTCTGATAGTTGGAAGGTGCTTCTGGTAGTCGGAGGGCATTTCTGGTGGTTGAAGTCACCAGTTCAGGTCCCATGGACACCCCGGCCCTATGCCGCAGCACTACACCAGCAGCACTACAGAGCAGGGCCAAGGGGCCGGTAGGGCCCTGCATAATGGCTAAGCTAGTACTACATAAGAGGTGCCCAGCCCAACCCCTCCATATAAGACTGCCCAACCCATGCAAAATGGCTGCCTAACCCTCATGAAAGATTGTCTGACCCTTGGAAGGATTGCCTAACCCTCACAAAAACTGCTCCACCCGTCGGTCCCAGGCCTTGATGAGCCTATCATCTGTTGTGAGTATGATGACTGTTATATCTGAGCTCTCCTTGAAGGTGATGGTGCCATGGTGGTTGTGTGGTTGGAATAGGATGGCCATATTGGCCACAAATGAAACCCTGAAACTATAGGTGAGGTTGTACCAGACTCCGCTGCTATCCTCCTAGGTTGGGCCCTTCCTTTCCGGGATGTAAAACATTACTGGGGTGACATTGTTGTCTGTGTGTATGGGCAGAGAAAGGTTGCGCCTGATGTATCCTGATGTGATGTGAGCATACGGTTGGGTGAACCCTTGGTCCAGGACCTCATACTGCCAGGCTGTGCTGGTGGATGCCTGTCCTTGGTCTAGCCCTGGGAGCCCCAGCTTGGAAACCTGCCGAAACAGATAGCAACTGGTCAGTCCTTTTTGCATGCAGGGGGGCAGAAACCCCCTGGGCTACAGCACCCTGAAAAAGCAGAGCTCCTCACCTCATATGGCACTCTAAATTGCACCAAGAATATATGTATAGCTGTGCCAAGACCACCACCAAGCTGGCCTACCATATGCTCTACCAATCTGCTCAAAGAACCCCAGATCATAGCTGCCATCACCACACAGGCCATGTCATGCTCACATGCAGTTTGCTCTTTAGTGGCACTTCTAAAGTTCTGGTAGGGGTACAGGGTCTTGTGCATCTCTGGAATTATATCAAAAAAGAGTATGTCAGCAAAGAGTGTGATTTATCTGGAGAGGGGTTAAAAAAAAAGGGAGATGAGTGTGGGGGATTTCGGAACTCTGGAACCCACTCTTTGCCAGTGTTGCAGTATACTCAATTCCTGTCCAAACCCCCCCTCCTTGCTTTTTTCGCCCCCTCTTTCCTGCCACCCAGTATTTGATGCAATCCTTGCAAATCTCATTGATGTAGTGGCAAAGCTCATTGCTATAGAGGTTCCTTACCACCATCATAACCACCTCTCTGCATTCGTTAATAAAGATATGGTTCTCTTCATCGTTGGTTACTCCTGCTGGCCAATGGACCCCTTGGTCGAGTACGATTGGCTCTGATTCGAATGTAGACCCCCAAGCCTTGATGACAATACTGGTACTGCTCATGCTGAACATCTTGCTCTCAAATTTCTCTATTTGATCAGATGCCAGACATGGTTGAACTCAGGTAACTTTGAACTCTCCTTTCCAATAGAACTGAGCCCTGATCTGAGGGACTGAGATAAGTATACAGATGGGTTGCATATGGATGGGTTGCATGCAGGTGGGTTACATGCGGGCAGGTTGTGTGTGGGTGGGTTGTGTGTGGGCGGGTTGCATGCAAGTGGGTTGTATACAGGTGAATTGTATGCGGGTGGGTTGTGTGCAGACAGGTTGCATGTGGGTGGGTTGCATGTGGGTGGGTTGCATGTGGGCAGGTTGCATGTGAGCAGGTTGCATACAAGCGGATTGTGTGTGGGCAGATTGCATGTGGGTGGATTGCATGCGGGTGAGTTGCATATGGGTGTGGGTGTTTTTTTAGGGGGAGACCATGTAAAAATGAAATTAAATAAAATATAGAGATGGGTATTTCAGAAAAAGAGTGTGAGTGAGTGAGTGAGTGAGTGAGTGAACTGTATGCCAATGAGTTGCATGAGTTGCATGCTAATAAGTTGCATGAATTGCACAAGATTGCTCATAAAGGCTTGCTTCTGTTCCTTTTGAGATCTCTGCCATATGATACATTGACTCAACAGCTCAGCCACCAAAGGCATACCCCGCAATATCTACCAGCCTTTCTTCATCTTGACCAGATGTTGTGAATAAAGTTGGCAGATCTTGCCATAGAGCTGTAGACCCTAAGAAAAGCATGAGGTGAATTGGGTTGTACTGGGGAAGTTTAAATAAACACAAGTAAATAAGTAGTAGCTGAGTGAGCAACCTACATCTACTATCGGCTGCTCCAAAAAGGCTGTCATGTACATAGCTATGAGGTCTGTGAATTCTGAGGTCCGAAGGGCCACCATGAGTTGTTGCTGGAATTCTCCCTCATCCCTGCCATTGCCATTGCCATTGCTATCACCACTGCCACTGCTGTTGCCCCTTTGGCTCTCGATGAGCAGCTTGTATACTGTCCATATGAGAAAGAATCTAACATTGTCAGCAGAGAGTGTGTTTCCACCTCGAATACTCCCTCTTTTAATGATCATTGCAGGGTGAAAAGTGAGTAGACTGGACCAATGTACGAATTAAGGGCTACTGTTTTGTTTGCTTGTGATGCAGCAGGAAAGAACAAAGAAAAAGAACAAAGAAAAAGAACAAAGAAAAGAACAAAAGAAGAGAGGGAGCAAAAGGAAAGAGTGATGTTATCAAAGTGCGGCAGGAAAAAAAAAACAAGAGTGAAATGAACAAAAGAAAGAGTGAAGTCACCAAAGATTTCAATTTGGAAAGATCAATCCGGATGGACCAATCCGGATGGATCAATCCAGATCAATCCAGATGGATCAATCCAGATCAATCCAGATGGATCAATCTAGATAGATCAATCTGGATCAATCTAGATCAATTCGGATCAGATCATAAGACCAATCTGAGTTGATTCGAATCTATCACATGACAAATCTGAATCAAATCTCATCCGGATCAACTCTATCTGTTCGGAGTACTATATAGTATTCATCAGGGTCTGGAAGGTTGCTAGAGCATTAGTTAAGCCAAAGGACATAACTAGGAACTCAAAATGTCCATAGCAAGTTCAGAAGACTGTCTTATAGATGTCTTCTTCTTTTATGACAATTTGCCAATAACTATTTTGCAGATTAAAAGAGCTCATGAACTGTGGGTTGGTAAGTCTATTGAATATTTCATTGATTCTAGGTAATGGGCAACAGTTCTTAATAGTCTGTTTATTGAGGTTATGGTAGTTAATACACATTCATAGATCTCCTCCTTTCTTAACAACAAAGAGGACTAGTGCTCTATAGGGTGATACACTGGGTCTAATGAATTCTTATTCTAGGAGTTTATTAATTTCCTTCTTGAGTGCATCAATCTCTCTCAGAGATATGTGGTAGATTGACTTGAAGGCAGGCTTGGCATCTGAGATAGTCTTGATGGCATAGTCTATAACTTATTTAGAAGATAGGCCTTTTGGAAGTTTCTATGGGAATATGTCTCAGAATTTCTGGAGTAGGGGTCTGACATAGCTGTCAACTTTGAAAAAGTCTTCTTCAGAGTTCTCAGGTTCTCCTTTGGATGGGCAGATGGAGATAGCAAAGAGAGGGCATTTCTTGGCCAATTTTTTGAGCTATAGCTTATTAATGTGAGTGATCTTTGGTCCAGGGTCACTAGAACTGAGTGGGTCCTTTTCACCTTGCAGTTTGAAGTTGTAGTATCCTTTCTTGATAGTTAGGGAATAGTTTACCCAATCAATTATAGAGTTCTCTTGTTTCAACCATAGGGTTCCAAGGATGATTTCATTATCAGGAAGTGATATAATCTAGAGAGTAATATATACTTAGTAGTCACCAATTCAGAAGGGTAGGTTGTGGACTTCCTTGCTAATGATATGTGAAATTCTATCAGCTGTGGTAACTGCTTGAGTTTGTTGTACCAGAGATATCAGGACCTTGAGTCTGTTGGCTGTTTCTTTATTGATAAAGTTACCTGAGGTACCACTGTCTATCATAATCATGACAGGTGCTCAGTTGATAAAGACTTGAAGTGTAAGTAGTTTGTCTGATCCAATGGTGGTGATTTCTATTATAAGAGCTTTCCTTCTATTGGTTCTTCTTTGAGCCAGTTCATTGATACAAAAGAAGCTATTGTCAATCATTTAGGAAGACTACATTCCAATACCATGGGGATATCAGCTACTTGGTATATACATATCTGTCTTTGATTTTCTTATAGAATTGTTCTTCTTTGTTCATGGTAGATTGGGTTGGAGCCTTGTTTGATGAGCCAAATCCTTTGGATCCTCAGATAGTGGATAGTAGTTCAGGGACTTCCTTGATTATCAGGATTAACTCGATTTTTTCAAATAGGATCTGGACAATATAGAAACCAATGGGGATCTTGAAGAGTGTCCAACTATGATTTTGGATGAGGATAATTATTTTGCCTGTATAATCTTTGTCAATGACTCCTCCTTCTACTGAGAGTCCTTTCAGTGCTAGACTACTATAACAGCATATTCTTTTAACATATCCTTCAGAGATTTGGATACTGATTCCTATATAGACTTACTTGACTTCTCAGTTGGAGACTATAGCTTCTTTAGCTGCATATAGGTTATATATAGCTGCTTTTTGACTTTCTTTGGTTGGGGCCTTGGCAGTTGCCTTAACTTGACAAAGTTCAGTATTCTGGTAGTCAGGTTATTGAGGTAGTACAGAGTAGTAATAGTTGCTCATATTGCTGTTTGGGGTTTTTAGTTGGGGCAAGCACTGGTCATGTATCCTGTCTTTTGACAATAGAAACATACTCTACTTCTTTGGAGTTCATTTCTTTCTCCTTCAGTGAGTTTCTTGAAAGTACTTAGCTGAGTGAGTTCATGATTTCAGGGTATCCAAGAGGTGGATATAGAGAGAGCTCAGGATGCTTCATACTTGGGTTCTTCTTTCTTAGTCCAAGTTTTTTTCTTGTTATTGAATTGTCTTTGGGGTGGAATTGGTCCAGCTGTTATAGTCTTAATTCTTGCCAGACACTATTGTTGGTAATTGTAACCAATTGGGAATTCTTGTTCTTGGATTTTTCTTGTAAGCCATTCAGGTAGTGTATTGAATAAATGATCTGCTCTTGTACTATTTCATGCTTCATCATTGGCAATATATCCTAGACCAACAGTATTCAAAAGTGACTCAAGTTTTGTACAGAAGGTTTTGAATTCCTCCTTGCTATGTATATCAAATTTGAGGTTATAGAGTTTAACTCGAGATTCAGCAATCATAGTCTCACTGTAGTATTGAGCAATTATAAGTTATTTGAGTCCAGATGCTGCAGGGTGGGCTCCATATTCTGGGGCATTGTTTGCTGTATTTTGGGCAATAACTGCAGGTTGGGTGTCTCATGTGAGGGATTTTTCAGGAAGGGTTCACCACTATTCTTCAGTGGGTCCTCAGAAGAATATAACAACTCAACAGACATAGGCCATAGTAGTAGCAAAGAGTTATTCCAGAGTGTGGTCTTGATTGTTTGTTAGAAGGCAGTCAGCTACTCACTCATTGGTCTATTGATTGACTTCAAAGTTAGTATCAACTATACTAATAAAGTTTTGGACTTCTTGTATAGTACCATTGAAGGTAGGTAGGCTCAGATTTTTGGTTGGTCAGGTCTGTTCAGCTAAGACAGTAATGGTTACTACCATTATGGCTATCTGAGCTATAAGGTCTAGAATCTGTTGATTTGCCATATTGTTTACTAGAGGTGGTTGAACTACTGGTAGTGGTGTTACTGGTACTACTTGAGATACTGGTGCAGAGTGAGAGGGTGTTCTTTGAGTCTGTATAAGTTGCTAGAAAAAAA
>RBNI01005828.1:0-12083 GCA_003990745.1 Jimgerdemannia flammicorona
CAACGAGACTACTACTGGCCAAACATGCTCAAGGAAATCAAGGAGTATGTCCAAAGCTGTAATCTTTGCCAAAGAAACAAGTCAAGCAACCAAGCACCTACCGGTCTTCTACAACCCTTGTCAATTCTGACCAAGAAGTTTGAACAAGTTACAATGGACTTCATTGTGCAACTCCCACGAACCAAAACAGGCTATGATGCTATTGTTGTGTTTGTGGACCGTCTCACCAAGATTATGATCGCCGAGCCAACCACAACCAATGCCACTGCCCCAGAAATTGCAAGAATCTTCTTCAAGACTATCTTCCACCATTATAGACTTCCCCGAGTAATTATCAGCGACCGCAACCCCAAGTTCACAAGTCATTTCTGGCAAGCACTCTTCAAGACCCTTGGAATCCAAATTGCTATGTCCACTGTCTTCCATCCTCAAACCGATGGACAGACCGAGCGAATGAATAGAACTCTTGAACAAATGCTCAGAAACTATGTGTCTTATGAGCAAGATGATTGGGACCACTATCTGACCTATGCCGAGTTCGCCTACAACAACGCCAACCAATCATCAACTGGCCTTTCCCCATTCCAGCTACTTTACGGTCAAAACCCTGAGACCCCTGCAAGTCTAGTCCAATTTCAGCAATCCAGTCACACTCAAGTCCCCACAGCCCAGAACCTTATCAACAAAATAGATTCCCTTCTCAAGATTGCCACTACAAACCTACAAAAGGCTCAGCAACATCAAGCTAAGTATGCAGACAAGAAGCGGTGAGATGTCATGTACAATATTGGTGATATGGTTCTACTCAAAGCCGACAACATCAAGGTTCAATCTCAAGTCAACTGCCAGTCAGCCAAATTCCAGCCCAAGTACCTTGGACTCTTTGAAATCACCGAGCAAGTCTCTACCTGGTCTTACCGTCTCAACTTGCCAACAACCATGCGTATATACCCAGTATTCCATGTATCACAACTCAAGGCCTGGAACCAGTCACCCCCATACCCTGGCCGAATTCCGACACCATCAGTACCAGTCATAGTTGAAGACCACATTGAGTATGAAGTCGAGAAAATCTTAGACAAGCGAGTCCGATACCGTCGCACAGAATACCTAGTCAAGTGGATGGGTTACCCTGAATATGACGCCACTTGGGAACCTGCCGCCAATATCAAGAACTCTCAAGACCTCATCCAAGAGTTCGAGCAAAAAGGAGCTCATTGACTGCCTGTGAGGTTCTCCCCTTGGATAGTAGATGACCTACTGTGCTGATCAGGCACATTACGCATCAGGGCTCTCTAAGGGATATAGCATCAGAAACAAGAGATACAGGAGAACCCTATAAATCCTGCAACCAATGAGGTTCGAACCAGTTCTCATCCAATCAAGATGATACTTTGGCCCTCACCTTATACAAGGACGGCCAATCCTTGCCAATGAGTCGACATATTTAATTTGAGGTTTCTTTTAGCCTTATTGTTTATTATGTATAACTTTGAGAATTCAACAAGGACGTTGATTCTTAAGGAGGGGGAGATGTAACATTTTAGCATAGTTTATTTCTTTTCTCTGTCTTTCTCGAATATTCTATAACCTTCCGGCACTTTCCGTGTACTTAGAAATCCCCTTCTTGGTGCCGAGCATTAACTAGTACTTATTTAGTTAGTCACTGAATGTCCTGGAAACTTGTAGAACTTTATTCGTCATCATTTGTCATCTTTGCCGAGAACTTTCCTCTTGGCATTTTCCTTTGATTTCTCAGATCCTTCTGGATCCTTCTTTCAGATCTTGTATAAATATCTCCTTTGTTCTCATGAATAAAGCTTCAGAATATTTTCTCTCAGAAATCCTTCGAGAATACTTGAACCCTTAGTATCTCTTCGAGCTACTTAGGATTACCAGAACTAGTCGCTTCCTCATTTAGAAACTAGAACCATTACAGCTAGCTTGATCTTATATACTCTATATAGTTGACTCAAAAATGGAGTCTTGTTATATTTCTAAGTCTTAATAACTTGATATAATAAATTTTAAACTCTAAAATAATAAAAGATATTAATAAAATTGTTTCATATATTTATTTTCTAGTTATTTATCTATAGTACTTAGAATAAATTGAATTGATGACTAATTTTATTCAAATTAATTCAAATTGGATTTTAATTTAAACTTTAATTTTAAAATATAATAACTTAATAAAAATATATCTAAATTTGATAAAATTTTAATTTATTAGATTTATCTTATTTAGGAAAATTTAGTATGATAAAGATTATCAAATTTAAATATATTTTGATTAAGTTATAGTTTGACTCTTAAGTTTGAATTAAATTTAATATATATAAATTGAAAAATTCTCAATTTAATTTAATTTATTTAAGTACATTATTATCTAATACTCTTTTTTATTTAAATATATATTAAAATACAAAGTTTTATTTTTTTTTAAAGTTGATTACTTTTTATATATATTAAAGAAAATTAATAATTGAGAAAAATTAGTTACTTTAAAAAACTTGAATATCAAAATTATAAATACTTATTCAAATTTATAAATATATTTACTTTTAATATAAAGTTTTATATATATTAAAATATATTAAATTCTCAAGATTTTCAAATAATATACTTTTTTCTACTAATACTAGTTATAAGGTCTGGTAGTATAAGTATATAATCTTCAAGTCATCAAAATTATATATCACTCTTAGAAAAAATTCAGAAATTATATATAAGATTATGAAGCTAAGTCAAACCAAAGTTACAGATCATAAAGCTGAGTTAACTCAAAGTTATAGAACATAAGATTTATGGAAACAGAATCTTATCAATTAGAACTGAAAGTATATATTAAATATATAAGTATATCAAAACAGAGAATTATAACAAACCAAACAAATAACTATAACTCTCAAATATATATCAAACATAACTATTGAAATCTACAATTATATCTATACTGATATTTAGAATACTATTGTCAACTAAGTCACAGCTCTTCTACCTCTCATAAATATTCATAGCTTAGTACTTCTCTATTTTATAGAAGTCTGATGGAATACTCTAAACATACTTAGTGAGGCTTACTGAATCAGACAAATCTCAAGCTACTATTAGATCAGCTACCTCCTAGAAGATATAGTTAGCTACCACTATAATATAGATATTACCAAAATGTCTCAATACTAGAAACTCATTACTTATAAATACTGAGAACTCTTCTATAAATATAGTATCTTTATTTCTCATCTCTAAGTTACTACTACTGAAATGGTTGCTACTCTGTCCTATAGCCAAATCAACAATATAATATAAGAACTCCATCACAAGTATATTGAGTATACTCAAACTATAGACAGACCCTTTCTGTATCTCAATGACCATATCCTGCAAATGTTCTAAGTTAGATATACTATAAAGAATGTCTATAATATAATCCAGTTTAATAATGATGAAGCAGAAGATAATAATCTCTTTAATACTAATATGATCTCTAGCCAAGAATCTTTACCAATCTTGATTACTCTCTCAATCTTGTTGATGAACTTATAATAGTTTATAATTATCTATGAGACTTATTGAGATAATGACCACTAGTATTCCTAATAAATTAAATTAAAGATCTAATTTAATTTGATTCAAATCAAATCAAAGACTAATTTGATGAGGTCCAATTTAAACTCTCAATTTAATTTAAATTTGATTTAATTCAAACTTGATTCAAATTGAAGAATTCCCAATTTGATTCATTTAGAAGTACTAATGATTACTAGTATAAGTACTAATCTATATTTATACCTGATTACTTCAATTATAATGAAGAGACTGAAGAATATAGTCTGTATCTTTAAACAACTTTTAAGATCAAACCAATAATCTCATCTCCTGAGTATGAGTAAAATAAACCACAGCTATCAATATACTATAACTCTACAATATATAGTAATATAACTTATTGAAGGCATACTGATAGTGAATCTGATGAAAGCAAAGATGATATACCCCTTTTCTACTCACTAATACTCTATCCAGTATATAAGACAGATAATACTATCCTGTAGAATAGTAACATAGTTTCAACCTACTACTATATAAATGAATAGAGAGATGTTATCTAAGAACTACTCTTCCTAGATAACTACTTTATTAGAGATAATATCATCAATAGTGATCTTATTGAAGAATATCTAGATAGTATCTAAATCTATAGATAGCTTAGCAGTCATTGATATAGTTAGATTAGTCTTGTACTATATAACTGTATACTGACTTAGTAGTCAGATGATCTCTTGATATATCAGTTCATACTTATACTTTTTTTTTTTTTTTTTTTTTTTTTTTCTCATTTATTAACTATCTATAATATGCTACATATCCTCATACAATATCAGTAGCCCCATTCCACCCCAATCTCAACCCACCTTCACACTCACTCAGTCTTGTACCTTTAGAGTGTGAGTTGTAATATCACTGTCAAAGTAACTAGATCCTCTTATCTGACCTGCCTCACCCAAGAGTGGGTATGGGTTGTGAGCTCTAACTACCTCAAGTACTTGGTATCTAGTATACCTGACCTACCCCTATCAGTGCCTTCTGTCTTGCCCATCTTGCTTACCTGTGTTGCCCATATTGCCATCTTGCCATCTTGTCTGTCTTACCCATCTTATCTGTCTTGTCTGTCTTACCCATCTTGCCCACCTGTATTGCCTATATTGCCCATATTGCCCATATTGCTCATATTGCCTATATTGCCTGTTTTGCCTATTTTGCCCATCTTGCCCATATCACCTATCTTGCTATCTGCCTGTCTTACCCATGTCACTTGTCTTGTTATCTTACTATCTTACCTGTCTTGCCTGTGTTGCCTACCTGTGTTGCCTGCCCATATTGTCCATGTTATCTACATTATCTATGTTGCTCTTGTTACCTATATTGTCTATATTGCCCATGTTGCCTATATTGCCTATATTACCTATATTGCCTGCCCATATTACCTGTGTTACCCATATTGCTCATATTGCCCATATTGCCCATGTTGCCTGTTTTGCCTGTTTTGCCCATTTTGCCTATCTTGCCCATATCATCTGTCTTGCTATCTGCCCATCTTACCTATGTCACCCATCTTGCTATCTTACTATCTTACCTATCTTGCCCATCTTGCCTATCTTACCCATCTTACCTGTCTTGCCTATCTTGCCCATGTCACCTGTCTTATCATCTTGTCATCTTGCCCATCTTGCCTATCTTACCTATTTTGCCCATCTTGCCCATCTTGCCTGTCTTGTCTGCCCATATTACTCATATTACTCATATTGTCCATGTTGTCTATGTTGCCTATGTTGCCCATTTTACCTATTTTACCCATGTCGCCTGTCTTGCCATCTACCCATCTTGCCCATGTCACCTATTTTGCCATCTTGCTATCTTGCCCATCTTGCCTATCTTGCGCATCTTACCTGTCTTGTCTGCTTATATTTCCCATATTGCCCAAGAGCCCCCCTTTCTCTGCACTATAGAGATTCAATTTCCACTCAGACCTTTTGATCAGTATGATTTGAGAGGAAGGCTTGGTTCATACTTATATTATATAACTATATTCTGACTCAGCAAAGTACTAAGTACTACATATATTTATATTTAGTATAGTCCAGATAGCCTCCTATTAGTATAAATACCAGCTCTTCCAGACCTCAGAAACTCAGATATGAATAGACAGAAATACAGACAAGAATCCAGAAAAATACTTCCTCACACAAATATCTCTTCATATACTACTCCTAGTATAGCAATATTATGAATAGTAAATAAATCTATTTAATAACCCACAAACTATTCTTAAGTAAATCTATATTATATTAGGTCTCACTCTTAACTAGATCCCAAAATTTCCTAATTAGATATTGTCTATAGCAATATGTTAATTCAACTAAGTTGGTCTTATATAGTTTTTTAAACTTTCTGAAATATGGAAAATTCTGAACATCTAGAACAAGTTCAAAAAGGGACTTTGGTTGAGACATCAACTTAATCTTGAAATCAATAAGTATAGAAGATATACTCTATATAAAATTAATCTTGATCTTAAGAAAATAGTCTTTTAGAACATCTAGAACTTTCAGAAAACTCTTTCAGAACTATATAATAATATTCTAATAAAGTAACTCTCTTATAGGCAGACAACTGACTAAGTTCTCTTTCTCTAACTTATATTAGTATAGTTTGCTATACTTATTGCAGAATAGTGAGAGAAAGGTAATAGTATTGAGTTGCTTCTTTATTAGTATCAGATCAGTATTTTCTTTAGTTTCTATTACTACTAGTTATATTTAATATGCATATATTTTAGTATAATACTTTCTTTCTTTTATTATTATTAATAGGATATCATCTTAGTATAGTATAAGCTGAGCTGATCTTGAGTATCAAGTATTAGTATAGATTATCTATAGGTTGTTGGTATCTGTAATAGGGTCTTCTGAGCTTTATTGAGCTTTTCAGTAAGTATAGTTCTCATATAAGTAACTGTTTTTAGATAATATTAAGATAGAAGAGAGATGACTATTATAGATATGTCTTCCATCTTTCTCCGCTACAATTCACGTTACACACACTTTCACAACATACTTTCAAGTTGTTTATTAGAGAAAGATACTAAGAAGATGTCAAGTAGCAAGTAAGCCGAGGTGCGTACCAGGTCAGGTGGACCTGGGGCTTTCAACTAGCAGCATGTTGAGAGGAGACATGGGCTGGGGATGGGGTCTTTTGGTGGCTTGAGTGGACTGGGCAGCTCGGGTAGTGGCGGCGGCACTGGTGGGGGGGCTGGAGGGCAGCAGGGGCAGAGCTTTGCAGATATGCTGAGGACTGGGGGTTGGCTGATGGGAGCCTGCAGGGATCTGGCTGGAGGGAAGAGGAAGCAGAAGGCTGAGGATGCTGGGAGAGCTGGGCCTTTACTGGTGGGAGGTGGGGGAAGTAGAGAGACTGCTGGGGGTAGTGGTGGGACTGCTGATGGTGGTGTGATGGCGAATCTGGCAAAAAAAAGAGATGTGACGGTTGATGGCCAGGTGGGGCAGGGGTTCCCGATGTGGAAGGAGGACCTGGCAGATGGTGTGACAGGGCTGGTGGTGGTCCCATTACTCAAGAAATCGATCTCAGAGTTTGTGGTGACCTTGTGCTTCCGGGGCTTGGTGGTGATGGCGAGGATGGTTCTGGGGCTTGTTTCGAAGCAGGTGGCTGGGGCGGCTTCGGTGAAGTTCTTGAAGGGTCTGGAGGGGGTCGAGGTGGGCTTTGAGGAGGTGGGTCCACTGGATGAGGCACTGAAGACTGGCATCGTGGTTGGGGAGGTGGTGGTCCCCATGGTGCAGTGCTTGCGATGAGACCCCAGGGTGGTGCAGCTTCTGGTGAAGGGGGTGCCCACAGTGACTAAGGAGGAGATGAGGAAGAGGGTGGAGAAGGTGATGATTGAGTATGGCGACATAGTGGACATCGGCTTTCAGGTGTGGGAGGGGACTATGATCAGGACAGGAGATGTGGATGTCAGGATTTGGCTGGCAGGAAGGGAGGCCATGGAGAAGGCGAGTGACTGGCCCTTGGTGCTGATGTGGGGGGCCTTTGTCTGCAAGGTGTCGAGGGTGAAAGGGAGTGAAGAGGAGGAGGAGGACTTGCTGGAGGCGCTGGAGGAGTTGGGTGGTGCTATAGAGAGGAGGGCGAAGGCCTGGAAACTGTATGAGGAGTCGATGTATCTGGAGGTTGTGGGCAGGAAGTGTGTCCGTATGGATAAGAAGCAGTGGGAGTGGGCCCAGGGACACAAGAGGCAGAGAGAGCTGTTGGCAAGTATGACAGGAGAGATGAAGAAGACAATAGTTGGAACTGAGGAGTCTGGAGGTACTGAGGCCAGTGTCTGGGCTGGGAAAGGAGGAGAGGAGATGGAGGCAAAGGAGGCAGGGGCTGGGGGGGTGCTGGGCAAGGACCCTTTCACTGATGGTACCTTCGAAGTGTGGGAGCCAGAGGTGGATGCCACCTCCCCCCCACTTATCAGGAGGGGCCCAGTTGGGAAGAGAGGGATGATGGAGGATACAAGGATGCAAGGGGCCCAGCAGGTGTGCTTTGGGGTTCCTGATGTGGGGCAAGGGGGTCAGGTGATGGTAGTTGGTGAGGACGAGCTGGTGGATATTCCTGAGGAAGAGTGGGATGAGGCTGCCAGTATAGGAGCTGATACTATGATGCTGGAAGCAGGGAGGCCAGGGACCCCAGGAGGGAAGGAGGTGGGGAATCTATTGTGGATGCGCAAGGTGATGGACAATCTCGCAGCAGAAGCTTTGGGAGAAGTGAACTTGCGAGTAATACCTGAGGAGCATTGGGCAAGGATTCTGCGTGGTGATGGAATGGTGGAGGCACTGAAGGTGGAGATTCTGGGTATCTTTCTAGAGGAGGAGGGGTATGAGGTTGATGAGGTGAGGAGGGCAGAACTTGGGGTAGTCGCCGGTGAGCAGGTGGCCTACTGCTGGACAGAGCATCATGGTTTGCGGCTCTGGCGGGAGGCCTGTCTGGAGTATCATGAGAAATTTGAGGAGTGTGAAGATGGGGCAATAGTAGAACTTCTGGGAGCATTGGCAGTACAGGAAGCAGGGGAGAGGGAGCTGGCTACTGAACATGACTTGGACTTGGTGCAGGAGGAGCAGACTGTGAACTTGTAGAGGATGGGACCATGATATATCATTATTCCTTATGAACAGTACAACCAATATTTTCTCTTTGAATGTGAATAGGTTAAGGGGCTCTGGGCAGTGCAAGAACATTTTTACTTAGCTCAAGGGATTGGAGGCTGATCTCTTTTTACTGCAGGATGTTTGATGTGAGGATGAGGACAATCGGATAGAGTGAACTAGGGAATGGGGTGGGGCTATGGCTTGGTTTGGAAAGGTAGCGATTTTGGTGAGGAAGGGTAGAGGTGAATTGGGAAAAATCAGGAGCTGGGGTGATCACTTGGTCTGGGGAGATTGGTATCAGCCAGGATGGGAATCAGTGAAGGTGGGCTCTTGCTACTGCCCTGCGGCTAGGGGTGAGAGGACTGTATGGATTAGGGAGCTGCTAGAGGAGGGTATTCTCTTGGAGGAAGGGGTCGATGTGCTCAGTGGGGATTTTAATATGGTTTGGGATCAGCATCTAGACAGGACTGATGGAGGGAGGAGTGCCAGGGGCAGAAGTGGAGGTCTGGATGCATGGGAAGAGGTGGAGACATTGAGCTCATTGGGGGATATGGGCAGAATAAGGTGGGGTGATACAAGGGTCTACATATATTGGGTGAATGGCTTGGGCACAAGAATTGATTGGATTCTGACAGCAGAGTGCTGGGGGTTGGATATTTGGAAGGCATTGGAGGTGGAGTGGTGCCCATGGTCTGATCACTGGGGACTTTTGGAGCAGGGGCAGTTTGGGGGGAGTGGAGATGGACCCAGACATTGGTGCCTTAACTCCTCCCTGCTGGCTGAGAAGGGGTTGTGGGAATTGTGGGTGGTGGATATTCAGGCAAAAGTTTTTACCTGGAGGCATGAGGGTTTGCCTGTGGCTATCCGCTGGATGAGATTGAAAGAGGCTACAAGGGTTTATTGGGGAGAGGCTGGTAGAGAGGCTGGGAGACAGAGGAGGAGGCGCACGAGGTGTGCTTCTAACAGGCTGAGGAGATTACAAATGGATTGGGTGGAGCTGCTTACTGTTGTTGGGGTGGAAGATTGGAGGATCAAGAGGGCGAAATTGGAGATTGTGGAACTACAACAGGTGTTGAGGGAAGAGGAGGAGACTTATATGCAGGGCATGGCTGCTAGACTATGGTGGCAGGGGCTTGAGGAGGGTGAGCAGCCTACTGGATACTTATCAAGACTTCTCAAAGCCAGGCGAGTGTGACATCAGTGGGATGGGGTCCTGGATGCTGATGGGGATATGATACATGGTACCCAACAAATCTTAGGAGTGTTGAAGGAGAGATAGCAGGGCTTGTAGAGTGAGGGAGAAGGGGGTGCTGATGAAGCGGAGATTGCAGATATATTGGAAGAGTGGGGGCCACCACAGGTAGCTGGACTGGATGACTTGATCTTACTGGTACAGGGGGAAGAGATCCAGAGTGTCCTGGCAGCAACTAAACTAGGGACAGCACCTGGGGAGGATAGATTGCTATGGGACTTCTGAAAGAAGATGGTAAATGTCCCTGGAGTTTTGGGTGAGATGGCTGCTCTCTGTGACCATATTCTTCAGAGCAGTGAGTGGGTGGGAGAGCAGGATCTTGGGCTGGTGGCCTTATTATACAAAGACAAGGGGAGGAGAGAAGACTGGAGGAACTGGAGGCTGATCATGCTTCTGGACATAGACAGGAAGATGGTGACTAAGGTGATTGTTGCAAGGCTGCAGAGAGTTGCCCAACAGGTGCTAGGGGAGGAGCAGCAGGGCTTTGTTGGGGGCAGACTTATAAGAGATGGGACTGCATGGGTTCATGGTGTGATTGAAGGAACCCAGACCTGTGGCCTGGATGGAAGGTTGGTCTTTTTGGACCAGGAGAAGGCCTACGACCGTGTATGGCGGGTGTGGCTGGGCAAGGTATTGGACTGAATTGGGGTTCCCCCAAGGTTTAGTGCCTCTATATTGAGTCTACTGGAGAGCAGTCAGGCAGCTCTGATGTGTAATAGTCACTGGGGGAGGGCATTTTCCTTGGGAAGAGGAGTTCCTCAGGGGGACCCTCTGTCCCCTATTCTTTATGCCCTTTCGCTGGAGCTACTGATAGATAGGATTCGCCGGAAGGTGGCAGGGCTCTCTATATATGATATAGTGTGGAAGGTGGGGGCCTTTGCTGATGATATGGTGGTTGGACTTGGGAATGTGGCAGATGTAGCGGCACTACAGGAGACTGTAGAATGGTATGAGGCCCACTCAGGGGTGAAGCTCAACTAGCATAAGTGTGAGACAATGGTGCTAGGGAATGGGCTAGTGGGTGGGGATGTCATTGGAACAATTGTCCCTACAGGTGAGGTGGTGCAGTATTTGGGCATCTTCCTCTCTGTATATGGTTCTGTCTTACCACAAGGGTGGTGGGAGAGCAGGGTGGACATTTGGGGGGAGGCCCTTCGAGGATAGGGAGGTCGCCATATCTCTCTAGCAGGGTGAGTATCAATTCTGAATGTTTATTGGTTCCCAAAGCTGTGGTATGTGGCATATCACCTCGACTTCTCAGCATGGATAGTGAAGAAGCTGATAAAGATGGCTAGGGATTGGATTTGGGCAGGGAGGAGGTCTCAGGTCAGTTGGGATACTCTTGCGAGGCTGGTAGTCAGGGGAGGTCTTGGGCTGGTGGACTTTCCTAAGAGACTATACTGTTTGCAGGCCTGGTGGTTGAAAAGAGCTGTGGAACTGCAGGGCAGAAGGTGGGTGCCTCTGATGCAGAAGGTATGGGAGATGTGAACATCTCCTCGGGGGTCCTCCGGTGATCTGCTCTCTTTGGTGGGGCTGAATGGAACTCAGTGGCTGTGGTTTAAGGGCTTTTGGTGGGGTGTGGCTGATGGAGCACACCGAATTGGCCTGTGCTGGCAAGGCAATGAGGGGGAGGCAGTGTGGGGGCCTAATATGTGGCATTGGGATAGATTGCTCCTGGGAGGTGCTCCACTTGCTACATTTGATCTTGGGGACAGAGTAGAGTACCAGCAGGGGCTTGGCCAGGATCTTTGGCCAAGTGGCTGGCAGGTGGCAGGGATCGGCAAGGAGGAGTGGTGACCAGAGCCATCTCTTTCCAGTACCATTCGGGTTATACAACCTTTGGAGAGCACTTACAACAACGTTTTTGGTGAAGAGAGACTAACAACATAGCGACTGATAGGCAACCTGAGATGCGTACTGGGCAGGGTGGCCCAAGCGCTTTCGACTGGCAGCAGGTGGGGAGGAGTCCAGGCCTGGGGGGGGGTATGAGGGGGCTGCTGGCCAGTGGATGTGGAAGGGGTGGAGGAGATGGTGGAGGCTCGGGATCTGGGAGGGCGAGTTTCACGGAGACAGTGAAGGGGAGACAACAAGCATCAGGGCTGGAGGGCTGGCTGAGAAAGGGCAAGGAG
>RBNI01005829.1:0-12079 GCA_003990745.1 Jimgerdemannia flammicorona
AAAAAAAAAGAAGAACAGGAGTAAAATTCAAGGTCTCAGTTCCAAGTTGGACTGATTGGTTAGAAAGATTGGAAACCTCACTATATATGAAAATCATAGTTATAAACAAGACAATAGAGAATATCCACCACAGAGGAACTGAGGTTATCTACTCAGTGATAACTGGAGTTACCAGTAAGAGAAAAGAAGATACTCTGTCTAGGACAGAGCCTAAGTCCAATGATTCCACCATGGACAGTTCTTACTGAATGTTATAACAAAAGAAGAGACTGAAGGTACTCAGAACCACCAAACTGAAGGAATTAAATCCAGTATAAGAAGATAAAAGTCCATCCAGTTAAAGACTTCAAAGAGAAAAGTAATAGTGAAGACTACAGTAACCTGGACTTATACTCAGCCAAAGTTATCACAAGAAAGACAGTCTATCCAGCAGAGAAAAGAAAGAGACCTATAGGGAGACCATCTAGGAATACTAGTAGAAGAATTCAATAGGAAGACAAAGAACATAAAGAGGAGTAAGTAGAATTACCTCCCCAGTCTCTCTCATATTTTATTTCTAAAATAAGTGAGCTATCCTCAGAAGATGAAGAAATGGAGCAAGAGGAATAAGAACCTGCTGCCCCAAAGCCCAAGAAGAAGTACACCCCAAAGATTATATGCAGAGACATCTACAATGAAGTCTGGCAAAAGATTCAAGAAGCCAAGATAGAAGTTCCTCTCTTGCAGTTCCTGCAATTAACACCAGTGGGAGTCCAAAACAAACTACTGAGAACCATCAGGTCTAACACTGGCTGAGTCCTAATTCCACAGCAAGAACCAGCCCTCACCCCTATCCAAGCTGCAGAGAGATATGTCAGCACCTATCTACATAGAGACATTGGAGGACAAAAGGCAAAAATCCTTATAGACATAGGAGTTATTGCAAAATAATTCCTGGATATCCTCCAATAGCCCATTAATGGACCATTCAACCTCAGCATCATAGTAGTAGATGGAGCCTGAACTCAACTCCTTGGAGAAGTATGAAATATCACTATCTCTCTTAGACACATTCAGTTCTCTATTCTGAAAGCTATTGTCACTGAAGCTAACACCTATGATATAATTCTTGGTACTAACTAGATGAAGAAAATAAATGCAGTTGTTGATACCAGTCAACAAGTACTCAAGTTTGACTACTGAGGCAAGAAGTACAGAGTTAAAGTAACTAGCTATAAGTAATGAAAGAAGAAGAAGAAGATCATTATCCAGGAGAAATATACCAGTAGCAAAGAATCTACCATAGAAGAGGAAGAAGAATCTGAAGATGGAAATGATCCCAGACTCAATCTCTGAATCAACCAAGTAGATGATAGGACAGAAGACAATGTATGGGCCAGAAACACCATCTCTATCACAATTAGAGCCATTGCAGAAGAAATCAAAGGATGCCCCACCTATCTCAAAAGACACAAGTGTCCTGAGCACTCCTTTAAGATCATTGGATTATGAAATTCGTCTGGTATAGCCTGTCCTGAGTGCAGAAGAAGAAAGAAGAAATGTAGACATGTTTCTAAGATATCTGCAGCTAAAGCTGCAGAAATATAAGCAATTTGGGGTCATAAATCATCTGAGGAAAAAGAAATCCCTGAACAGGAGGCTCCTGAACAAGAAGTACCTGAAGAAGAAAAGGTTCCTAAACACATTCTCTGAAATGACCCTTGCTGGACACTATCTGAAGGTAATGATCTCTGGAATATTGAAGAAGGATTCAGATTAAGAATGAACCTTTTAGCTAGGAAGATATCCACATCTAATGGTCTTCTACTCTTCCCAAAACTATTGCTATTAGTGTCATCTACTAGACAAACAAAAAAGACAGAAACCCTGAAGATTAGAACTCCCAACTATAGTTGCACAGTTAACCACCTTCCAAGAAATCACCATAAGGTTATAAAGTTGATTTAGAGGACAAGGTCTCTTTATCCAAACAGAAGTATATCTCTTGGCCACCCTTTTCCCAACTTATAATCAAGGTGGATAGATAATAAGAGATTAATGACAGGGAACAGCATTTTCAAGCAATGGAATATGGCAATCATAGAACATACCCAAACTGCCAAAACTACAGACACCAGAAGATTCACCTCAGCCGAGATGTCATAATCTACAAATTGAAGAGAGGAGATAAAAGAGGTTAGATCTGAAAAAGTCAAGCCAAGAAATCAGGAAGAAGGACCTTCAAGATCTAAAATTTGGGAGAGGACATCCTAGCTCCCATCAGGTATACAACCTGCTAAGAATGGGTAGAAGATGCCACCAACTTCATAGATGCCCTAGACCCTACAGAAAAAAGAGAAATCCATTATCTCTAAGATCTCTCTACTGGAGCCAGATGGCTGTACCTCAATCTCAGAGCCTGGAGACTCCCTGCTAGTGGAGCTTCAGCCCAAGGACAGCCTGAACTCAGCAAGAATGTTGTCCAGTATATTCTGCTATATCCCAAGACCATACCCCTGACCAAAGCTTATCAAGAAGATGTAATATAACCTTTACAGTCTGGAGGATGAACCCATCAAGTCTGAAAGAACACTAATATTCAGAACCAGACTAGCCATACAGCAACTCCAAGGAACTTATATCCAACTGATCTCAAGGTCTGGACTTGTCAGACAGAGAATAACTATAGAAGGAGGAATCAGACCCAGGATATATAGGTGAAATCAAAATCATCCTATATAACAGTAGTACAGAATGATACTGAATTATTAGAGAACAGAAGATGGCTCAAGCAGTCTTCATGAAAGTCAAGACCCCCTATTTATAAGAACTCTGAATGGACTGAAGGAACAAGGCAAGCTGAAGGATTTGGAAGCTCAGACAAGAAGAAAGTACATCTCCTTCAGGTCAACTACCTCAAGAAGAATGTCCCTCAGCAAGTATATTGCCAATCAGTCAAACTGTACAAGAATCTCATCCTGGAGCTGGAGAGCATACCACCTTCGAAATCTTTGCACTACCCGACCCCAGAAACCTCTTCTTCGAACCCAATGAAGATATCCTGAATCTAGACATCAAAGGACACATATTCCCTGATAAGATAAATCCAGTACACTTCTAAGCAACCAACCAGAGCTGGGAAAGCATCATCTTGCCAAAAGGAACCATCATAGGACATTTGGTGCCTTTTCTCAACTAACCTTACAGAGAAGTTTATAAAATAAACTTATTGGGAAACTACAAAAGGTCTCAGAAGAAAGAGAAGGTCCCTCTATGACCCAAGAGACAGTAAAGTCTTCCACCAATATTGGAGAAGAATTGATACTCCATCAATAGCAACAACTAGTAGAACTTCTCAATAAATATCAAGATATCTTCACTATTAATTATAGCAATCTGCCATACAACCCATCACACCACCACAGTATAAATATAGAAAATGCAACACCATCTAGCAGAAACCCTATAGAATATACCATTACCTAAAGATATTTGAAAAGGAACACATTTAGGAACTCTTAGACAATAGAGTCATCTGAGCCTCTACCAGCCTTTGAGCCAGCCCTATACTTATTATACTAAAGAAAGAAGAATGGATACTCTGCATAGACTACAGAAACCTCAACTTAGTAACTGAAAAGAATGCCTATCCTTTACCCAGAATCAATGACCTTCTAGACCAGTTATAAGATATCAGATACTTCAGCAGTATGGACCTTTTCACTAAATTCTATAAGATCCCCATGGATCCCAAAGACATTCAGAAGACATCTTTCCAAGCTTTAGAAAAACTTTTTGAATACCTCCAAATGCTCTTTGGACTTTATAATACATCTCCCACCTTCTAAAGAATAATGAACTCAGTCTATGGCCCACTGATCAACCACTGTCTGATTATATATATAGATGATTCAAACATCTATTCAGCAAATTTTAAGGAATACCTACAATACTTAGAAGAATTTTTCAAGCTCATCCACAAGAACCACCTGAGACTTAATGTCAAGAAATGCTAATTTGGGAATCAAAAATTTGAATTCCTTAGATTTATAGTTTCAAAAGAAAGAACTCATGTAGATCTAAAGAAAACCAAGAAGGTCAACAATTGGCTAATACCCAAGACTCCAAATGAAATACTATCAATCCTAATACTAGTATCCTACTACAGAAGGTTTATTAAGAACTTTGGCCAAATCACTGCCTGAATTCAAATTCTTCTCAAGAAAGAAGTATCTTATAAATGAATAGAATTACAAGAGAAAGCCATCCAAGAGCTCAAGCACTAAATAACCACAGCACCAATCCTTATTTGGCCCAATCTATAGAAGCCATTCATCTTATATACAGATGTCTCTAAAGATGGCCTTGGAGCAGTTTTAGCTCAAAAAGAATCTGATCAATAGTATCATATAATAGCTTATATAAGCATACAATCAATCAGCAGCTAACCAACTATAGTAGCACCAAACTGGAATACCTTGCAGTTATATGGACAGTCACTCTGTTCAAACATTATCTCATCAGATAAAGGTTTATCCTGATAACTGACTATACTGTTCTCAAATAGCTACTCAACTATAAGAAACCCACTGGAATCCTAGCCCACTAGATTTTTATTCTCTAGGATTTCAAAATCACCATTATTCATAAAGCAGAAAAAGCTCACAACAATTTTGATATACTTTCTTACTAGCCCCAATGAATCAAAAGAAGGATATACTGAGGAACTGCACTCTAAAGGAAGCTCCTCTGACCATTAAAGCACAAGAAGATCTTATCTGAAAA
Source organism: Jimgerdemannia flammicorona (assembly GCA_003990745.1). Lineage (NCBI taxonomy): Eukaryota > Fungi > Mucoromycota > Endogonomycetes > Endogonales > Endogonaceae > Jimgerdemannia > Jimgerdemannia flammicorona. Next base: position 4,765 of record RBNI01005829.1, read on the forward strand.
GAATACCAGAAAGCCCACCAAGGACAGATAAATATAGATGAAAAACTATAAACAACATTCCAACATTAGCCCAATCTCAGAACACAAGTCTGAGACATACTCAAAAAATATAATACCTGCCAGAAGTACTAAGGAAGGAAGAACCATCAAGCACCACTATAATCAATTATACCACTAGACAACATCTTTTAGAGAGGGGGAGTGGATGTAATTAGACATCTATCAGTTATACCAAGAAGGAATAAGTATATTCTTATATTTGTAAAACATCTGACCAAGTGGCCTGAAGCTTTTTCAATGGAAATCACAGATGCCTTGACAATTGTAGGTCTCTACCATAGACTCACATTAGATATAGATCCTTAGAAGATCTCATCTCTAACTAAAGCACAGAATTCATCAATAACATAATCACAAATTATACTCAAATTTACAAGATCCACCTCAAATGGACTATGTCATACTACTCTCAGACTAATGATATGATAGAACAAATGAATCAGACCATCAAGAAAGGACTTGTTCAAGTCAATTCTACTAACTGGAACCTCTACTTATCTGAGATCCTATAGGAAATCCAGAATACCCCTGCTGTCTCTACCAAACAAAAGCCATTTGAGATGATATTTGCTAAGAAAACCAGAACTGCTGACCATAAGAATTTTGGAGACCTCTTTAAGAAGGCAGAACAGTTAAGTAATCAAGTACAAGTTCAGATTATCAAGGCCCAAGAGAGATAAAAGAAGTACTATGACCAGAAGCAGAAGGATCAGAAGATCAAGATTGGAAATCAAGTACTAGTTTGGAGAAGTATGATTGAAACAAACTTTGATACCAAACTGGGCCCAAATAGAAAGGACCTTATCTTGTATATAACATTAGAGGAACTAGCATCTATTTAAGAAGTTTGGATGGATGAACCCTAAGTATACCAGTACATATCAACTGCCTTAAGATATACCTCTCTCTATACTGTAAACCAGACAATTGACCAGTGTCTCCAGACCCTTATCCTGAGTTTATTCCAATCACTTCCAGTTCCCCTATCACAATTTCACCAAGCCAATGAAAACCCCCTCAAATGATTTCAGATCTATCAGAAGAACCTCACCTTGGTCAGATGTTTACTATAAGTCCACCAGCTACAGGCCTACTATGCAATTGGGGAATAGTTGCAGAACATTCCAGCTGCAGACCTAACCTACATCAGGAACTCCACTGGCCTGACCCAAAAAAACACCACTACAGTAGATAGATTATATACAATCTATAAATGAAACACTCCAGTACTGATACAGGTATAATTCTCCCTAAATGTCATATAAAATATGAATTCTGCTACTTATTGGAGTATTATCAACTATCTCAAAATCCTGTTCCCAGAGGAAGAAGAAAAACCCCTTGAATAGAGTGACTCTGATCTGAATGAAGACAATGGTTCAGGTATTGAAGCTGAAGATGCTTATATATATTGGAATGATGGTCTAAGGATAGACCATTCTTTAGTGGGGACTGAAGTGATGAGCAGTAGAATTGTACTGCTGAAATCATAAATTAGCCACATACCATATCTAGTGCACTAAGCAACCAAGACTGCTTTGCTGTGCCAACCTATATAATTTGCCAGAGATACCAGAAACAGTATGTTTATCTATACCAGTCCAGTACACTATACCAAGTGGATACACCATACCTGTCCATTACACTGTACTGTCCAGATATACCTGCCATAGATAGCAATCTATAATTAGCTACATAATAACCAGATAGCAACCACAACTGTATAAAATACCCCAGAGACAAGAGTGAATAAACCTCAGTCTGAAATTGAATCTAAAGCAAAGGACAAGTCTGCCTACCACACTTCAAGAGGAACTCTACAGCCACTGCTAGGAGATTGTGAGCTTTGCCATTTCCACTCTGGCCCACTTTCTGATACAAAGAATGAGAATGTTTTTGATTCACTTGCCAGATAAGCCTGAAGAGAATCTGCCTTTCCCAGAGAGCCCACTATAAGAAATCTTGCCACAAGCCAGTCTTCTGATGCTACTTCGCAGTGGAGCCAGTCTACAATGTAACCCCGTGTAAATGAAGCCAGTCTTGCCATAACTTGTCAAGAATCTGCCATCCGAGTTCTCCGAGTCACCCGAGTTATCCGCGCCCTCTGAGTTATTTCCCAGAAACCTGCTGATTCAGGAAGAATCCGCACCAAATCAACTTATCAAAACCGAGTTCACCGCCAAATACGGAACACCGCCAAGATCATCATGCATACTTTTGGAAATATGATCATCACGCAGAAATTGCATAAGGAACCCGCCGCGCTTCACAGAGATCATCGCGCTACATAGAAAAATCGCCCATCACTCAAGAAGGAAACTGCTAAATTGCCAGATCGTCACCCAAAACGGAAACTGCTAAATTGCCAGATCGTCACCCAAAACGGAAACTGCTAAATTGCCAGAACGTCCTGCATAAGGAATCCGCTTGTGCTACACAGAGATCGTCACGCCACACCGAGACCATCATACAAAATCGCCACTACACCCAAGAACTGTCCCAATAAGGAAATTCGCACAAATCAACTGCCAGGCAAACAGAGGAACTAGCATTGTATCCAGACTTGACTATTATACCACCAAACACCAAGGACCTCAGGAATCTTAGAACATTTTGTTGCTTTTAGACAAAGTAACTAGGGCCTCAAGCCAAACTACATCAACCCCCAACCTTGTAATTTGCCTCCATTGAGCTGGGCACGTTACAATAGTTATACTACTTTGGATAACTATGAGTGCTAGTTGGAAATTCCAGTAACTTTGTAGATATGTAATGATTCATTATATCTCTACTTTAAATTATATAAATTTTTATTAGTTTCTTTTATTTGAATTCTATAAGTTGAAAGTATATCAGTATTCAAATATATATATTCTGGCCAGAGTTCTATAATAACCTGACAGACTATTATCTTTATAATCTAGTATATGATATATCTCTTAAGTTCTCTGATCACTAAGATAGACTTAAGTATTATATGTATAATCAGTTTGTATAATAAAGAACCAACTTGTATCTAAATAATAGTAGAACTGATCTATACTTCAAATAATTACTACTTTTTCTTTTCTGTTCTTATATATTTCTACTTAGTACTTGTTAGGTTTTGGCTTATATAAGTGATAGAGTATTTAAGACTATTGACCTCTATCTATATAAATATATAGCTAATTATATAGTCTGATATATCTGTCTATAAAATAGAGAGAGTCTCAATAAGAATATATATATTAATCAAATAATCTTAAAGTTTCTTGAATATATACTATATATTCTTTGACCATATGAATATATACCTCTTCAATATTAACTTATTAAGGACTATACTACTGTGACAAAGTTAGATACAAATATTAATAATATTCTATTATTTCTAGAAACTGGCAGATATTTCTAAGTCAATCTTTTTGTGATAATGTCAAGAGGTATGATGAGTTTGAAGGGAGAAGAAAGAACTCCAGGAAAGATTTTTGATTTAAGGAATATATATTTGAGTGAAAAGAAAAGAAACATATGGTAGAAAAACCAGTCACTTATATACATGTGTAGGGAGAGAGGGTGGTAGAAAAAGAGAGTACAAATATATATAAAAGAGAATGTGAATATATATTATAGCATAAAGAGTAGTATATAGTACATAATATACTAAATTAGATAGCATTAAGTGAAGAAGACCAAAAAAGGAAATATATGCCCACTATGTAGCCCAAAACAGAGACAAGACATATGGTACCAAAGACCTAAGCACCCAAGACATTTCTGCATCTATTGCTCTGTGGGCTCAAATGAGCCCCCTCATACTTCTTGATATGAAGAAAGTGCTAATCTTATATATTATGATAGTATCTAAGTAATTTCTGACTATTTTAATTATATAATTTATATTTATAATCCATTAATGAGTAAAATAGCTTTTTTTATAATTCATATTAAGATTAGTATAGTAGAAGATTTCTATTGATAGTCAGATACTTTATATACTCTTTATAGATTACTGAGTATATAATAACATTATCTATATAGACCAGAACAAGTTTGCCAATATATAGATGTAAAATAAGATTTATTAAATACTGAAACATTATTGGTATATTTATAAAACCCATCAGTATTTATAAGTATTTATATAATCTGAATATAATGTTAAATATAGTTTTTAGCCTATATTTTAATATTAGTTCAATCTGCTAAATTCTGCTTTTCAGATCAATTATCCAGAATTATATACTATTGCTCAATATGTATCTAGCAATTTATTAATATAGAATAAAAGATACATATTCTTGATAATTACTGGATTGAGCTTATGAAAATTACTATAAAGCTATAAATTTCTATCCTTTTTATCTAGAATAGCCATCTGTAAGGCTCAGGGGCTTAGTGACTATTGAATTATATATTAAGTACTATTAGTTTATATAGATCTTTTTATATGAACTCTCTCTTTCTTAGGCTGAGTCTATATACTTTTTGATAGATTGAGACAGTATTACTAATATTAATACAGTACTGTATAAGTATACTATATCTGAATTCTTCTAACTTATTAATGAATAGAGTATTATTCAATATAAGAGTAAGTATATAGAGTTGATCTTTATCAAGGTCTGGGCTGATTGTTAGTATGAGATCAGAGCTTATTTTAGTAGTACTGATTTCTTTGCTATTATCTTCCTCATTTTCTAAGATATCATCTATCCTACTCTCTTTTTCATCAATACTCTCAAATTATACTTACTAAGTACTAGTCTAAACTAGTATACTATTCTCCTCTATGTTTTTGAACTATAGAGTAATGGTGCTGATATATACTATAGTCTTGTCTATAATGCTATCATTACTCTAATAATATAAAAAAAATCTAAGATACTCTTTAGATCAGATTTTATAAAACTGAATATATCTAACTCTATTACTTTATTGAGCTTATCAAAGCTACTAAATGGTCTTTAGTTCTTATTTCTATATATATATCAGACTATTATATATGGCTCTGAGTATAATAAATATCTTTTTAGTACTAAAATTATCTGCTATCTCTATAATGATATTAAATATCAGAAGAACTAACTTATGGTCTAATTGATTTCTAATAAGCCCTTCACTACTCAGAATAATATCTTTACTTATGATAAATTTATCTCTAAAAACCATAACTGAAAAAATAGATCTAGAAATAATTAATATTCTGATTTTCATAACTTCTAATATATATAGCTCTCAGTACTATATCTCTAGTAATTAGAGAGAGTTCTGAAGCTATATCTCAAGATTAAGTATATTGACTTCTACTGTTAACTCCTGAGAGATTTATCACTCTACTACTCTCTGAGTCTCAAAGATACTCAACTATATTCTCTAAGTAAGTATCCAACTAACTCAAGTTTCTGAATTAGTCTGAAAGACTCTGGGGATCAACTAATAGATGATCAATACTATCTATAGCAAGATACAGATCTACTAGATAAACCTCCCAATCCTTCTACATATCTAGCTCTACTTCTCTTATAAATAAGATATAACTCTTATAGAAAAGACTCTTGTAGATTCTGCTATCAATAGCTTCTACAATAAGGAAGCTATATATGAGGTCTGTCTTGGAAAAAAAACTCTTTTTCTTTAATATCTTTATAGTTTCTCAGATTGAAAAATATTATATCTATCTCAATATATATTTACTGAATAAGATTATAAGTAATTATACTTTAAGATAAAAGAAATTCAAATCCTTTACTATATAGTATAATTAGGAGATTTCCTCATTAAGACAGATATCAAGAATATCTACTTTCATATTTTTCTTCACTCTAACAATCAGAAGTTTCTGACCTTTTAATAATATCAGATCAACTGAAAGTTTTATACAATACCCTTCAGTCTGTCTTCAGTATCTTAGATATAAATAAAAATAATAGCCATAATTCTGAAACTACTATATATATGTATATGATATTTGTCTTATCTACTATATTGATGATATTTGTCTCCTGATCTCTATTTATAATAAAATAGTTCTTTATAATTAGATCAATCTATAATTATCTAGAAATACTGGGTTTCCTACTATACTCTACTGAGTATATGTGAGACTCCAAGCAGATCCAGACTTTTCTAGGCTTTTTGATTAATATAACTACTATATATATATCTATCTATTAATAATATTTATATATAAGATTTACAAAAAGATAGTCTCTCTCATCTAACTCATCTTCATCTTAGTTATTGTGATCTGCAAGATTATCTCTCTAATTAGTTTTTGCAATTCCATAACTCAAACTATATTCTTTACTCATTTTTATATCTGAGTACTTATCTGTAATATTCAAGCAGCCCTCATCTATATCAATTAAAATAGTATAATAACTCTCTCAATAACTGATCTCTGATAGTAGTCTTATAAATCTATAGATTGGAATAGTTACTCTCTCCATACTAAAGTTTCTGAGATTATAGTTAATATAGATATTAGTAATATAGATTGGGGCTTTAAGATCTCCTCATCTACTATTACTACTTATATATATATTTGGTGATAGATCCATAGATATCTCTTAAGTATCATCTCTCTATCAAATATCATGAACTGAAGATAGTTCTATTTATATTCTAGATCAATAATGATCTCTGGAAGAGACATACTTTACAGCATATAGTAAGCAATTTTATCCACTACTAGGCTATAGTTGACTTTTAGAGTTACTAATCTAACTAGTCTGCTAAAATAGTCCTTACTGTAGATATGTATATAGTGATAGTCAAAAGTATATCAATGTTTGGTTATTATTAATATTTTAATTATATTATACCTTCAATCTAAATTCTATTTAACCAAAATTTTAAACATTAATAAAATAGCCTTTAAACTTTTGAATAGTATGTGTTTTATTATATTTAGATAATTATGGACATTAATATAACCATTTTAAGTTAAATTGTCCATTGGTACTATTTTGACCCTTCTCAATATATAGACCTTTTTTTATTTTTTGATGCATACATTTTGCATATTATTAATATCCAAATTTTCGCCATTATTGTTTCAAACATTCTTTACAACTCTACAATGTTTTCGTGCAATATCAATTTAGTTTCATTGTTCTGATTTCTAAATTAGACCACTTAACATTTTCCTCAATAACTTGGTGAGTTTTCAGTCGATTTTGATGATCCTGGTGCCATTGGAAAGTCATTCTCAAGAGCTTTTCAAAGATACCAAGGACATTAAAATCGGATGAAAATTCACCGAGTTATC
>RBNI01005830.1:0-12074 GCA_003990745.1 Jimgerdemannia flammicorona
AGGAGGCATGCGATTGCGATACTGCAGCTGGGATTGCTGGTAGAGATTAATGACGGCGCTGAAGCTGCTGAAGGTGCCAATGCATACTCCGCCATCACCATTCATGCCGGGGAGAGCATGAGACGGGGTTCGAAGTTGGAGACTCTCTGCACGATGCACGATTTTGAGCGTGGGGTGAGTCGTGGCATGAATGATCCTCGTGAATGCTTCGATACGCAGTCATCAGTACACCTACCTTCTTCAAAATCCCAAACAATTACCTCCCGTAAGCCTTCTACCCACTCGCCGCCACCTGCACGCCCTCAGTCCTCTTCTTCCTTTCAATCGAACAACACAGACTCGATATTGTGATCCAACACGCTCGCAACTTTGCTCAACATGCCCGCCATCTCTCCAAACTCTGCTCGAGCATTGTCTCCAGATGATCAAACATCTTTCCATGTCCTCCCGAACCCTGTCTCATTCGTGGGGTACCGTATCGCCCACGAGTGCTTCGCGATCAGCGCAAACTAGCGCCGCTCTTTCGCATCTAGGAAATAATCGTCGTAGTTAATCGGTCTAACGCCACCGTCGGTGTCGCCGCCCAGTTGGCTTGCTGCGGGGCCATAGCTGCCGTGTACGGCTGAGTCGAAGGGGGTTGCGGGGAGAGGTGGCTAAGAGATCCTCTCATATTCGACTTCCAGAAACTGTGTGGTAGAATTAAATGTCGAAACCAACGAGAATACTCAATCGCTCTTCCCATGCGATTCCCGCCCGTACCAAAAATCCCACGAAACCTCCATCACCTTTCTACGAGTCCCCTGACCGTCTCCGCCTTTTTCTCTTGCGTCTACCACCACGACAGCTTTCCCTCTCGCATCGCCATATCAAGCCCGAAACAAGCAATACCAGTGCCAACCAACCATGAAAAAAATAAAATAAAAATAACAACCTCCAATCTCCACGGCCTGAGTAGCAATACAAATATAACATGTACGAGGGAATTCTTAGCTTTTATTCATAGATGGACTACATCCCACCGCTGATTATCATGTGGGAAGGGAAGTGAACTGAGAATAACGTATTTTTTATCACTCAAATATTCCGATTTTTGGGTTCTGTGACAAGTGGTTGTATAACCGGAAAGCACGTCTGCATTTCGAATTGCATTCTGTGAAAATCGGCGATTTACTTAACCGCCGAACCGGCATCTTCACCTATTCCAAAAATAAAATAAAATAAAAATAAAAACCTTACTCACTTCTTGAGCGTCTTCTTCTCAGCCTTTTAATCTGTGCACTGGATGGCAGCGCCCTTGTTCTGCGGCGCGATGCGTGCCCTCAAGGACCTCCTTGTGCAGGACGAACTAGTGAAATGAGTAGAACGACGAGACGATCAAGATGCTGAAGACTGCCATCCAGAACTTGTGGTCCATATTGCCGATCTGCTTCTGGCTGGCCATCTTGCAGAGGCCATTTTGATGAAGGTATTTGAGAAAGCGAGAGAGATGAATAATGTCCGTTCACAACCTTGCTGAAGCCAAAAATAAAAATAAAGGGAAAAAAAACCCCCCCGGGTGGAAAGCTCCATTTCGTACATGTAGTAGGCACTATAGGTGGGGTTGCGGCTGGCCTGCGTAAACCGCTACTGCTCGGTGAAATCCGCGGCAATGCCAACCCGGCCTCCGTGACGATCCACTCGATGCCCACCTCCTTGTTCACGTCGATCTTGACGCAGTCGGTCGGGGTGCTCCTCAGTCATCTCCAACGCTTCCATATATTTACGTGTTCGTCATGCCGGGGAACTTTTCCTTGCCATGGTCTGGACTCCATGAACCTTCTCGAAGGCTTGGCAAGACGGAAGATTACAGAAGGGGAAGGTATTAGGAAATCGAAGGGTGTGTGGTGCGCGCAAAGTGAAGATCACGGTGACGACAAACACGCGACAAGTCCACACTATGACATTCGCTTCTCTCCCTATTCTCAATACTCACGCTTCTTCAAGTTGTCCCACTTTTGAATGACGTCCGTGGCGCTCTGCCTGAAAAAGTACTGCACATTATGGAGTCTGCCTTTCCACGGCCCTGAGTGGTGGCGAGGAACTGAAGTAGGTGGTCCAGCGGGATGGTGGTGGTCAGGGTGCACTTTGTCATTGTGCGTTGGTGATGTGGTGGATAGTGAGGGTGGTCGACTAGGAGAGGGGGGATAATAACATAAGTAGCTTGGACCTCACGTTGTTTCGTCGAATTTAGAAACACCAATTGCGAGACCTGAAGGTAGGAGAAAAGTGGAAGTGGATGTGAACATGAGCGTTAGGGGCGGAAATATCAAGACGGGTATATGCTCTCAAACAGTGGTCCAGTGGCTTCGAAATCCAAAGCCACGAAATGACTTTCTTTACTGCCTAGTTCATTTAACATTTGCAAAGAGGCGATGTATTTAGTTTAAATCGCGACATTCACTTTTTTTTTTTTTTTTTTTTATAGTCAAATCGCGACATTCTCACTTGCGATATGTTGAATAATGCAGACACTCAGCTGACTACGTAATTACCAGCTGTCATTGTTTAGATGTTGACATACAATTATCCGCAGAACGATAAAGACTAACCCAAGAACGACCATTATTTTCCGAATGATGGTGAAATATCTACTGCGGCAGGAACATAAAGCAGTCTGTGTGAGAATGTAATTGCGCACAACCCCAACCTTCCCCTAAACAGAACTTGTCACACTCCAAAATCAAAACCCACGTATAAAAGCATTCAGAGAATTTGAACCGCGAAACGAACTCCAGACCAACAAAGGCACACCTCACAGGTGTAATTGACGCGATTTACGAGAAAACTCAGGAAGAAATATCAAACAGCTTAACAACAGTTCCAAATTTCATCGTTATTGGTTGCGACTATTGTCTTTCCAACACTAGCCTGTTTGGTAAATTCGTAAATTATGTAAAAGATATTTTCGAACGCAAAATTTTTTCTCGTCGATTACCGAATTGTGGTTGGAATTTGTCACCTATTCTATTTATTCTATTAGGTACTGGACTATTATGAATCGTTATCTAAAATAATGTGTGCATACATCCTTTATTAATAGAGTATTTTATGCTATTAATTTTGCCGCCGCCGATAGTAGTCTGGCCTTGAACGCCAAATCTGTGCACAGCATATCTCCGAATTGGCCACAGCATGAAGGCTTAGTCAGTTGACCATATTAAGATGGATCCAACAAAAATGGATGGCGGCAGGAGCCCCAGATAATGTAGTAGTACAATAGCGTGTCGTCTCCACCTGTGGTATAAAGTGTTTCCGGTCTGACGGTCTCTTACTTCACATCCAACTAACATGGTATCCCAAAGCCCTACCACACCGACCGAACCGACGGAAACGTCCATTAACATGGATCCAAGCCTGCTGCGCTATACCATCCCAGATCAGAACAAATCAATCATTCAGCTGCTTCCGCTCAAAAGTTCCGATGGTATATACATTAAAGAAGACACCGCAAGATATGACTGCCCTTTCGCCTTATGTCGCAGAAGCAAGTCAACGTCTTATTTGTTCGTTTTCTTTAAATAGGAAAAGAAGGAATCCATTACTTTAAGGGAAATACCAGTATAACTGAAGATTTTTATTTTGAGATAACTCTCAAGCGTGAACATGCACCAAGGTATGTTCTCATAGAGTAAACAACATCGTTATATTTCTTAATGACTTCCAGCTGACCGTTTTCATCCATTCCCCACTCATTTAAGTGACGTTTGGCTGGGATTTGTATATGAGCAATGGTTCAACCTAGGAGAGAAGGAAAAATTCGATAAAGGTGAACAACACGGATTGTTTCTTATATGCCACGAGAAAGGTTTGCTTCCCAACAACTCTAAGTAATTCAATTCAGGTCTCGTGGACTTCACCACATGGAACTACAAGCCGCTCACAGGGGCCTTGCAGTTTGGAAAAATGTTATATATACATGACCCAAGCACAGTGGATGACGAAACCACCATTGGATTTGGCGTGACGAGCTATAAAGAAAACGGAGAGGACCGCTGGTCCATTCTTTATATATGGGGTGATGGGAAAGGAAAAGGTATGGTTTTTTAACAAAGAACTCATTCTGGTGAAGAGCATCGGAAATTGTCGTATTTCCTTTCTCAACCTTATATTTGTCAACCTCCCAGAGATCGTGAGAAAGGAATGTTTTCCGAAAAATGGCCTTTACCCTGTTATCCGCCTCGAACAGCTTAGTCCAGCCCTGGGGATCAACTCCAGAGGGTCCTTCAAGTATAAATGTCAGCAACCTTTTCACAATCCGCACCAAGCTCCCGTTGGACTGATTGAGTGTTCGCCGGATCGCCGCTACGCAGCTTGCTTCAGTGGGGATGATGGGATCCTCACCGTTTGGCGTCTTTATCCTGGTCAGGACCCCGAGTTCGTTAAGCATATATCTGTTCCAGATTTCACACTCAAGAAGCTCGACAACGTTGAGTTGTCTCACGACCAGTTCAGTCTTGCAGTTTCGAACACTGTCGATGGAGAATTACCCAAACTTGTTTTAGGTCATTATCACCCCGAATTTCCTCCGGGAGACTGTCGGATTCGCTTCCTGAACTACATCGGCGAGCACCTTCCCATTCGCCCGAGAAACATCGTCAGCCGTCCGGTGAAAATCGTCGGTAAATTCTGCATTCTGGACGACGGCAACACCCTGCTGATAATGGATTCGGAACGCCTCTTTGTGGTAAACATTGAATCGCGATCGTTGGTCCACACGTTCGATAGAAAACATTTGGACGTTGTTCCATCGGAGCCAGTCTTCAAACCCCCGTTGAAACCGCTGGGGCGGGATTATTTTCTATGGCACAACACCCCCAAATATACGACAATGTGGCATGTCCCGACTGGTCGATTGGAGCAAGCATTTCGCTACACATTTGATTTGAACGATAAATGTGATCACGATACAGGCAACAATCTCGTCGCATTCTACGGCATAAACGGCTTGGAGGTTTTCACCACCCAGATTGGTATCTCCATTTGCAAAGCTAATCGCACGGACATGAAAGAGATGAAAGTTGTCGGCGTGAAATTCGTTAAGATCCATCGTGTTCCTCTCGTCGTGACAATTGATGGCAGCGACACGACCTGCATTTTAGGGGTGTGGAATCCTCTGACGGGCTTGAAAGCTCGCGAAAATATCCTGATTATGCACCCTCTTTCGGAAGAGTTCAAATATTCCGACATCGTCACAGATGGCACGGAATTGTCGTCGATCTCTTTCGTGACACCGCTCAAGGCCACAGTTGCCCGCTTTTTTATGGAAACCCTAAATGACGCCCAACCATTGCCCATCAACAACATTCCGCTCGAATTGAAGTTCAAGGACCAAGCAGTGAATTATCCGCTTCCTGGAGAGTTGGTCAAAAACCTCGAAGTGGTTCAGCATCCCGGCCCACCGAAGGAATGCCGCGTGAAAATTTCTGGTTTCAAGTCCCACTCAGGTAAAACGTTTAACGATTGTGACTTCCGTCTGATATTGTGATGGATGAGATGCTTAAAATATGGCCTTACTATCTTATTAAATCAGTGGATGTTTGTCCTGAACCGTGGAATTATCACCCACTGGCTTGCCACTGGATATCCAACGATTGTTTCGTGGTTTCTGGCCAACATACCGTGCAGATAATTGACGCTGGATCATCGACCTACAACAAGCACGTGGTAAAATTCGGGTGGTGCCTCCCCTCTGCGGACGCAACAATTAGTGGAATTAAACTCATCACACCTTCTGGTGGCATGACCGTCCAGCATATGGAGTTGGAATACAAGCATGATGGGATAACGCACATAGAAACGGTGGATATCGAAAAGCATTTAATTTCGATCAAACACGCATCACGTTACCTTCAATTCGCTGGGAAGAACTACAGAAGCAGGGTCAGCACGGCGTATGAGAAGGCTTTGAAGCTGGGATTGGAGTCGGCCGAGATACTCCTTGTCAACGAGGTCGAATTCGGAACGAAGACGTCCACCTTTGGTCACATGGTTAGAAATCCGTCCACCGAAGCTGCCTCATATGTGAAAACAGTACTGAAACATGACGCCTACCGTCCCATGTTTTACGATAATATCTTTTGGGATCGGAGTGCACTGATTGAGGCACTGGACGTCGGAAATTTCGTCGAAGACATTGTGAGATACTGCTTGAAGGATTATGTATCGAAGGAAGGTGGGTTGTTGGAGCCTGGTTACGTCGCAATTGTAGTCGGAGCTTTGCCAACCATTTCTCGGAAAAGCCCCGAGCTAGCTGCCCTCATTGCACAGTACCTATCACACATCCAGCTGGATCGGTTTATTGCCGGATTTCCTGTAACCGGAGAGTTTCGAGATGGCGTATTCGGACGTGTTGAGCAACTTTCCAATTACAATCAGTCCCCTCTTCGAGATTGGTGGTTGGAACAACGAAAGGCATTCAGCTTGTGGTGGAACGGTGAGCGACTGCTTCATCCGAAACAATGCGTATCCCTTCTTTACGGCCTCAATCGCTATCCAGCAGTCCCAGGAGAACTCAATATTCGGCTTAGCGTGTTTTCACAGCTCGCCTTCTGCGAAAGCCGGGTGTTTGATGAACCGGCATTCCAAGCGGTCGTGCAATACAAATGGAACAAGTTTGCATGGTGGTATCACCACCGTCTCCTAGCTCTCTACATTGCATACGCCCTTATTTATTTGATAGCCGTCAGTATATCGCCGTACACGCTCATGATCCCTGGAGTCAAAATCGCTTTGATCGTGCTCACTGGAATTTTCTTGATTGTCTTCCACTTTTGGCCGCTGTTGAAGCGATGGAATAACATAACCTACTGGTTATCCATCTACAATTGGATTGACCGTGCTGCCTTTATACTGGTGATCGTTAGCACGCTTCTCACGTCACCAGATTATGACAAATCGATTGACCTTCAAGCCTGGACAGTCCTGGCGCTTTGGTTGTTAGTTGTATTCAATTTCAGAGTTTTTCCAAGGTTGGTTGAAAATTCATGTTTACCTCGCTTACTATTGGTGTCTTATTACTTGCATGCTCACCCTCGGTACAGTTATTGACTTACGTTCTCATTGTGTATGCCAGCTTAGGCTTGTTTTTTACTTTGCTCATTCAAATTATGAAAAGTCTTGTCTGGCTGGCTTTTCTCATGACGGCAATCATCTTCGCCTTCTCTCACTCAATGTGGATTCTCCTCCACAACGCAACTAATCCACCAGATTCAGGCAACCCATTCAGCGATATGGATGGTTCGCTGAAGTCACTGTGGCAATTTTTGGGGGGTGACTTTAATGCAATTGACAATTGGAATGCCGGGCGAACGACTGACATAATGAGGGTGTTGTTCACATTCTTCAGTACAATTGTGCTGTTAAATATGTTGAGTAAGTATGATAATTAAAATTGCCTCTTCATAACCTCTTTCGCTCAAATATCTTGTTCCCCTGTCTGTCTTTCAAAAACATCACTATACTATTTATCCTAACCTCCTCCTCATTTTATTTGAATGTGTGCAGTCGCCATCCTGAATAATGTTTATGCTGCCACTCAAGAAATCGCCGAAAGGTCGTGGATTCGGAACAGGGCCGAGTTCATCGCCACAGTAGAAGTGTTTATGTTGTCAGCAAAACAACGACAAAATAAGTAAGGTTTAGAATATCATCTATGGCCTCCAGAGTTTTTGCTATGGTTACTGATCTCTAAGGTTTCGAATTCATAGGAACTGGTTCCCAGATATTGTGTTTTACGAGGTGTCTCCTGAAAAGTATCGAACTTACGAAGAACAAATGAAGAACAATCATCCTTGGATCAAATCAGCCGAGTCCTAAAGCTTTATCAAATACCATTTTTTGGATCTGATGAGATATAAATCATTGTAATGATACCATTCATTAACTTTAAAAATGATAAAATTTATTTATTATTAAATATTTTTATCTCAGTAAAAATAAAATTATTTCATTATATTAAAATTACAAGCTTTAAAGTTTAAAGATTTATATACTATTATTACCATTAAATGATTTAAACTCTTTAATAATATTATTAGAAATTTTAATTCTATTAATATTATAACATGTGATCTGGATTAAAAACAATAATCAAGAGATAGATATTTGATCATAGTACCTGAATCTGATTTCTGAATTATATTTAACAGTCACTCAATCTTACAGTTGTATAATTTATATAATTATACAATGTACAAAACTCACAATTATAAAGATTGGACAGAAGAAGTAAAAAACACACCAGAAGTCATAACAGAAGCAAGAAAAGTAAACCCAAAGCCAGTATCAAAGAGGATGTGAGATATAGTGAAAGAGATAGTAAAAAGAATGAGTAAGTATAAAGAAAAATTATATTAGAAAAAAAAGGGATTCTGGAAGCTGTAAAGAGAGTAAGAAAAGTAAATCCAAAATCAGTATCAAAGGAGATATAAGACATGATGAAAGAGGTAGTAAAAAGAATAAAGTAAAAATTGTTTCAGCTATTTATTACTATATGAAAGTATAGTTTTTATATATAAATATAAAGTCCCAAAAAGAAATAACATACTATAATATAGAGTTAACTATATTAGAAACCAAATGTTATATGAGAAGCCAATTTTAGAGTAAGAATAAAAAATAATCCAAACTAAATCCAAATTAAGATTATAAAATATCTATAAACTCCAGAGAGGTGAGTAAGAGTGAGAGATAGAGATTAAGTAAAGTAAGCAATATAGTAAGCCTAAGACAAAGCTGAGAGGCTGAGGGCAGCAGAAGAGAGCAAAGTAAAGACTAAATATTCTGGAGTAAATACAAGATCCTGAAGAGAGTAAGGATATTTTTTAATCTCAATTTAGATTTGTTTTATTTTTTTATTCTTGTTCTGAGATTAGCTTCTTATACATGTATAATATTTGGTTCCAAATATGATTAACTCTACATTATGACTTTTTGAGACTTATATTTATATATAAGAACTATGCTTTTATATAGTAATAAACAGCTGATATGATTTTCACTTTATTCTTTACTTGTCCTTTTTACTATCTCTTTTATTATATCTCACATTCTCTTTAATACTGACTTTGAGTTTGCTCTCCTTACTTCTCCTATAGCTCTCAGTATATCTTTTTCTTCTTCTTTCTCAGCTTATAAGATATATACCCTTAGATTGGATCAAGTTCTCTCTCTTCTTCAGATTGAATTGGCTCATATAGTCTTGCTCTCAGATTCTTTATTTATTTCTCTTATTTTACTTTTTTCTCAGACTTTTTATTCTTATCAGATATTTATCTCTTAGTCTTTTATACTCTTTTTAAAGTTCATAAATCTATTTTGGCTTAGCATCTCATTATAGCTACATTCTGCTCACTAACTACTAAGATTTTGAAATAGTTATTATATTTCTTTCTCTCTTAGATAATACTTCTCCAACACTACCTTGGGTCTGAGTATACTATTCTTCATAATACCCAGGGACTTGTCCTTCTTTGTTTCACTATTGTATCTATTACTTATTTTTTTTATTTAGCCTTTAGTGATTTTTCTCCTTTCTATACTATTATTTATTTTGATGTGATCAATAATTACTTATGTTTTCTTAGTTTTATTATTTATTCTTTAAACTTCTTGATTTATTTAATCTTAATTATATATTGAGCTCATGTTTCTCATCTGCTACTCCAACTACTTTAAGTCAGTTCTTGGCTCCTATCATCAGGTTTCTGATATCACTATAGAAATAAATTATACTCTCACTCTTACCAATTTTGTAAACTTGGTCCATGCTATATGATCCTTCTTCACCACTTGCTGTCACTTTTTAGGCTAGTTATATCTTCTTCTACTATTATATCAATAACTTTATTATCATTATTATTTCTGGTCTTAATATATCTAATATATTTCATAGTATCTACTCTCTTCATCATACTATTATCTGAGTGTTTAGATCAATCAGTATCTTCTTTTTAGATTTTTTTATTTCTATTCTCTTTTCCAAACTATTGTTTATTCTTACTTTCTTTATTTTTAATAGTTTTATAACTATTATTCCAATTATTCCCATTATACTCTTTATAAATATACTTATAATAAAGTTTGATATCTTACTTTATATTACTTTTATAGTAAAAGAGATATACTTTATTAAAGTTGGATAGGTCATATATTTTATGCATTACTGATAAATAATGTAAATCTGATAGAATGGTGTAAGTCACATATTGATATATCAAGTTATCATCTCAATACTCCTGCTCAATGAGATATATAACTCAAAATATATATATATATTAGAGTAAAAAGTAATGCAATATATATAAAAACTGAAATACATATAAATCAAAAGAATTATATATAAAATCCTATATTTAAGAAATTTTCAAAGTTTAAAAAGTGTTTCAATATCTGAAATATCTGCTTATAAATAAGGGATATTAATATATATGAGAGATTTTTAAGAGTCTGAAAAATGTCCAATTAGCTACTAGACTTTGTTAGATAACCATATAATCTAATATTATTAAAGTTGTTGTTATTATTGTTAAGCTTGAATTTATTGACCTTAT
The DNA here is from genome assembly GCA_003990745.1 of Jimgerdemannia flammicorona. Lineage (NCBI taxonomy): Eukaryota > Fungi > Mucoromycota > Endogonomycetes > Endogonales > Endogonaceae > Jimgerdemannia > Jimgerdemannia flammicorona. The sequence continues at coordinate 10,590 of RBNI01005830.1, forward strand.
TGTCAGTACTTTTGATCTCATTTAGTATCACATCTGTATAACTTATAAAATGCATTCTTGTCATCATTGGTGGTATCATTTCCTTGGCATATTTCCTTATTCATAAGACTTGTTATGATGTGAGTATAATCTGTAAGTTTGTTACTCTTCTATATAGCTGCCACTATGATATGATATCTCTCAGAGAGATTCCTTATAAGAGCTAGGACTTTATCTTTATTACTTATATATTACACTGATATACTTAGCAAATTCATCTGATTTACCAGATCACCAATATGACTGGTATATTTGTAGATAGTCTTCTTTGGCTTCATTCATAGATTGAATAGCTGAGATTTCAGATATAATTGATTTGATGCAGATATTTGTATATGATGATTATATAGAGTCTTTTATATCTTATAAATAGTTGCTGTATATATTATAAGCTTTGTTTGAGAGTTGGATAGTGTGAATATGATTTTGCATAATGTTTGATGGTCATTTGTACTATCATAATCTTAAATCAGTACTTGTGGCTTCATATACTCTACTAAGCTATATTCATCAAGGAGATTTATCATATAGAATACCTAGATCACATAATCTTTCTTATTGAAGATCAAGATGAATCTCTTGGCTGTATTTATAGTTATAATCAGGACTGTATTTCCCATATCTATTATGGTTGTTATTATGGTTATACCTGTAGAAATACTTATAATTAGCATATCCATTTCTATGCTTATATTACTAGACTGTTTGTTAGATATTTCTAGTATAATATATTTTAAAGAGGTATATTTATTTGCTATTGTCACTTAGTATTAGCAGAGCTCATAACCTTTATAGTAAAAGAGAGGCACTTTATTAAAGTTATGTAGATTATATATTTTATGCATTACTGATAAATAATATAAATCTAATGAAATAATATAAGTCATTTATTGATATATTGAGTTGCCATCCCAACAGCTTCTATTATTCTGACTGAGTATCAGCTCTTTAGATTTTTAGTAATTTTTTGATATATTGTTATATTTACTCTATTTTTATTATTTATAATATACTTGTCTCTATTAAATGATCTATTATATACTTCTTCTTTCTCTCTCTCCTACCTTACTCACTCTTGGCTCTCTCTTTATTCTCTTCTCTGATTCTTATCATATTATTTAATCAAGCTCACTAGGCTATACAATACCCTAATACTATCCTGCACTCTTCTCTTTCATATCATAAACTGTCATCCCTTTTCTGATGCCCTCTTATTACTATATTGCATCTCTCCACTATCTCTTCTCTGATCTATCACTCTTATTTTGTATTTTTATTATCTTCAGATATCTTTGGCTTTATTGAAGAAGATTAAAAAACATCCTTGCCCCTTCTGGGGTCTCATGTTCACTTTGAGGTATTTAGTCTTCAATTTGCTTTCCTTTACTATCTTCTGCTTCTCAGCTTCACCCCAGGCTCACTATATGACCTCTATCTCTTACTTTT
>RBNI01005831.1:0-12072 GCA_003990745.1 Jimgerdemannia flammicorona
ATGCCAAGCCAGCCTTCAAGTCAATCTACCACATGTCTCCGAGAGAAATCGATGCACTCAAGAAAGAAATTGACAAACTCCTGGAACAAGGATTCATCAGACCCAGTGTATCACCTTATGGTGCACCGGTCCTCTTTGTTGTCAAGAAAGGAGGAGACCTGCGAATGTGCATTGATTACCGTGACCTCAATGAACAGACCATCAAGAACTGTTGCCCACTACCCAGAATCGACGAAATATTCGATAGACTTACCAACCCACAATTCATGAGCTCTTTTGACCTGCAAAATGGTTACTGGCAAATTGCTATGAAAGAAGAAGACATCTACAAGACAGCCTTCCAAACCCACTATGGACATTTTGAATTCCTGGTTATGCCCTTTGGCTTAACTAATACTCCTGCAACCTTCCAGACACTGATGAACACTATCCTGCACCCATACCTGGACAAATTTATTGTTGTCTACATCAACGACATCCTAGTCTTCAGCAAAACCCTGGAGGAACATCTCAAACACCTTGAACTAGTACTACTGAAACTCCGAGAGAACAGACTCTTTGCAAAACTCAGCAAGTGCGAATTTCTCCTGAAAGAAATCCAATTCCTTGGACACATTGTCACTCCAAATGGAATCAAAGTGGACCCCAGCAAAATCTCCGCAATCAAGGATTGGCCCAGACCCAAGAAGCTGAAAGACCTCCAGTCATTCCTGGGATTAGCAAACTATTACAGGCGATTTGTTGCCAACTTTGCCAAAATCACCACTGCCCTTACTCAAATGACCAAGCATAACAAGAAAGGAGAACAGCCCTGGACCATGAAACAAGAAAAAGACTTCAACAATCTTGTAAATTGGGGACCCGAACAAGATACTGCCTTCCAAGCATTAAAAGATGCCTTGATAACCACTCCAGTACTTCAAGCAGCAAACCCTGCCCTACCATATGAAGTTACCACCAATGCCTCTGACCTAGCCCTTGGAGCAGTACTCATGCAAGAAGGACACCCGGTGGCCTATCACTCCCGCAAGTTCAATGATGCTGAAATCAACTACACAACTCACGAGAAGGAAATGTTAGCCATCGTAGACACTCTGATCAAATGGTGACCATACCTAGAAGGAGCACACTTCACTGTATTGACTGACCACAAGTCATTAGTCAACATCAAGACCCAGGCTACTCTTTCTCGAAAGCAAGCCAGATGGATGAAAGTCCTCACCAACTTCGACTATGAAATTCAGTACCGCCCTGGCAAGGAAAACATTGTTGCCGATGCAATCTCCAGACCACCTATTGAAGAAGTCATCCAAACTCTCACTCTGGTTACAAACTCCATTATGGAACAAATTATCGCAGCATGTACTGACGATAAAGAAGCTCAAGCACTCCAAGAAATCCTGAACAGTGATGATGCTGACAAGCATACCCGGCATAATCAATACCAACTCAAAGACAATGCTATCTACTATAAGGACAGACTGTATGTTCCAAACAACCGAGACCTCCGAAGGACTATCTTATTCAAATGTCATGATGCCCCTACAGCTGGACACTTAGGATTTGATAAATGCTATGAAGTTATCTCCCGAAACTTCTATTGACCCCGAATGGCAGATCAACTCAAGACCTATATCACTTCCTGTGATGCCTGCCAACAGAACAAGTCCTCAACACTAGCAAAACCAGGTCTACTCCACCCTATCCCAGTACCATCTGCTAATTGGGAACAAGTCTCCATGGACTTCATCATACAGCTACCCCGAACCAAGAATGGGAAAGATGCAATTGTTGTCTTTGTGGACTATCTCAGCAAACAAGCTCACTTTGTACCAACCACCACCACTGCAACAGCACCAGACATAGCTACACTCTTGTTTGACAATATCTTCCGCTATCATGGTCTCCCTAAGATCATTGTTAGTGACCGAGATCCGAAATTCACCAGCCATTTTTGGAAAGCCCTCCATACACACCTTGGAACAAAACTTGCACTATCTACAGCCTTTCACCCTGAAACTGATGGCCAAACTGAAAGAATGAACCGAACCCTGGAACAAATGCTAAGGAACTATGTTTCCTACAGACAAGACGATTGGCATGAATACCTCACTGCAGTTGAGTTTGCCTATAACAACAGCAAGCAAGCCTCTCTTGGAATGACCCCATTCTTTGCCAACACTGGACAAAACCCAAACACTCCTCTGACACTCATCCGAACCACTGAAGAGCCCTCTACAGTTGAAGCTGTTGAAGAATTCTTACTCCGAATGCGTAATCTAAGCCAGATCGCAATTGAGAACTTATCACGAGCTCAAGAACAACAATCACAGTATGTTAACCAACATCACCGAGAAGAAACCTTCAATATTGGAGAAAAAGTTCTATTAGACATCCGAGGGTACCGAGTTGACAACCTCAAGCACAGACCATCTACAAAGCTGAACAGCAAGTTCATTGGACCATTTGAAGTCATTTCACAAGTCTCTCTGACCTCCTACAAATTGGCGCTACCAGACACTATTAAGATTCACCCAGTCTTCAATGTCCAACATCTCAAACGATACAATGACAATGATGATGAACTATTCCCGAACCGAACTACAGAACCACCTGCACCTGTCATCATTAATGACCAGGAAGAATACGAAGTTGAACAAATCCTCAACAAACGTGGCCACAAGAACCACCCCGAGTATCTCATTAAATGGAAAGGTTATCCGATCCATGATACAACATGGGAACCCAAGACCAATCTCCAGAACGCTACTGACTTAGTTCAGGAATATGATTCCTTGAACAACTGAAATCCGAATACTCCAACACCTATCAGTATACCACATATACTACTCCCTCGAAACACTATAATTATCATGAACCTAATCAAGAACTCAGCAAGACAGAACAAAATTAGAAGGCCCCGACGAGGATGTCAAAAGCTAAGAAGGGGAGAGTTGTAAGTGCACAACCTCCAAGCCACAGAAATCACACGCGATCTCCAAACAAATCTAGAAATCACCTGTAAGATCACGAAGATGAGTCAAACAGAAGTCACAGCACACAAAGCTGAGTCAATACCAAGTCACGGAACACAAGATTCACACAAACGGGATCTTACCAATCCAGAACAAATGCATATATACCCAGCCCTGAGACGTGTCGAAACAGAGAACCAAAACAAATAACATCCACACACACAAACATGACCACCAAGATCTACAACCGCATCCGCGCTGATATTTGGAATGCCATTGTCAACCGAGCTACACCCCCTCTGCCCCTCATGAATATCTACAGCCAAGCACCCCTCTACTTTGTGGAAGCCCGATGGAATGCCCTGAACATGCTTAATGAGGCCCACCGGATTGGACAAATCTCAAGCTACTACCAGATCGGCCGCCTCCTGGAAGATATGGTTGAACACTACCATGATACAGACATTACCCAGATGTCTCAACACCAGAAACTCATCGCCCGCAAACACCGAGAGCTCTTCTACGAGTACAGCACCTTTATTCCCTGCCTCCAAGCTACTACCAGCGAAATGGTTGCTACCCTATCCTACGGCCAAATCGACGACATGATACAAGAACTCAACCACAAGTACCTTGAGTACGTTGAAACCACAGACAGAACCTTCCCGCACCCCGATGATCACATCCTGCAAATGCCCCAAGTTGGATACGCTATGAAGGACGTCTACAATATAATTAACTTCGACAAAGACGAAGTAGAAGACAATGATCCTTCCGATGCTGACATGACCTCAAGCCAAGGATCTCTTCCAACTCTGATCACACCACCAACCCTGCCGATGAACTTACAACAGTTCATAACCACATACGAGACTTATTGGGACAATGACCACTGGCACGAATACCAACCTGCATTCACCCCCGACTACTTCAACTACAATGAAGAGACCGGAGAACACAACCTGTATTTTCAGACAACCCTCGAGATTGAACCAACCACTCCACCACCCGAGTACGAGCGACATGAATCACAACCGCCAGCTTACTACAACCCCGCGACTCATAGTGCTGTAACCTACAGAAGGTACGCAGACAGCGAATCCGATGAAAACGAAGATGATGCACCACTTCTTCGTCCACCAACACCTTATCCAGCATATGAGACAGATGATGCTATCCTGTGGGACGGAGATGAAGTTCCAATGTATTATTATCTCAGCCAACAAGGAGAAGTAATCCGCGAACCACTCTTCCTAGATGACTACTTCATCAGAGATGATGTTATCGATGGTGATGTCATCGAAGACTACCCAGACAGCGCCTAAACCTATAAATAGATTAGCAGTCATAGTATAGTTAGATTAGCCTTGTACAACATGACTGTGAACTGACTCAGCAGTCAGACGATCTCTTGACATGTCAGATCATACTTGTACTACGTGACTGCATTCCGACTCAGCAAAGCACTTAGTGCTACATCCATATTTAGCATAGTCCAGATAGCCCCTCACTAGTATAAATACCCCCTCCCCCAGACCTCAGAATCTCAGACCTGAACAATCCGAACACAACTCCTGAGCACTTCCCCACAATACCCCTTCACACTATTACTCCTAGTATAGCAATATCATGAATAGCAAATAAACCTATTTAATAACCTACAAACCACTCTTAAGTAAATCCGCTCCCCGTTAGGTCCTACTCCTAACCCTGTCACGAAATTTCCTAATTGGGTATTGTCTGCAGCGATACGCCAATTCAACTAAGCTGGCCTTAGTTTCTTGAACTTCCTGAAATACGGAAAATCCTGAACATCCAGAACTAGTCCAAAAAAAGGACTTTGGTTGAGACGTCAACCCGATCTTGAAATCATTAAGCATAGAGGATGTACTCCATATGAAATTGATCTTGACCATAAGAAAACGGTCTTCCAGAATACCCAGAACTTCCAGAAAACCCTTCCAGAACTACATAACGGTTACCCTAAAAAGCAACCCTCTTACAGTGCACCTGCTGGGCCCCCTCCATTGCCACATCCTCAGGTGCCCTTCTCTTTACTGCCGGGCCCCTCCTGATAAGAGGAGGGGGGGTGTCATCCAATTCCTATTCCCAGACCTCAAAAGTACCATTAGTATAGGGGTCCTTACCCAGCACCTTCCCAGCCTCTTCCTTGCCTGCCTCAGCCTCACCTCCACCATTACCAGCCCAGACACTTGCATTGATGCCCCCAGACACCTCAGCTCCAACTGCCGTCTTCTTCACCTCTGCTGTCATACTTGCCAGAAGTTCCTTCTGCCTCCTACACCCCTGTACCTTCTCCCACTGCTTCTTGTCCATACGGACACGTTTCCCTTCTACAACCTCCAGATGCGTCGACTCCTCGAAAAGCTTCCAGGCCAGCGCCCTCCGTTCCACTGCACTACTCAACTCCTCCAATGCCTCCCACAGGTCCTCCTCCTCCTCCTCACTCTCCTTCACCCTTGACACTCTACAGACTACAGCACCCCACATCAATACCGAAGGCCAGTCCCTCTCCTTTCCTGTGGCCTCCCTCCCTGCCAGCATAATCCTGACATCCACATCGCCCATCCTGATCTCCATCCCCTCCCACACCCTGAACCCGATATCCACAACATCGCCATACTCGGCCATCACCTCCTCAACCCTCCTCCTGGTCTCCATCTTCGTCACTGTAGGCACCCCTTTGACCAACAACTGTACTACCCTGGGGTCCCACCTAAGGCACCTCACCATAGGTACCACCACTTCACCAACTATCACTCCAGTCTTCATTGCCACATCCAATGGGCCTGTCTCCTCAAATCCCACCTCCACCCCCTCCAGTCCCTTCAGGAACTTCACCGACGCAGCTCCAGCCACCTGCTGTGAGATAAGCCCCAAGACCATCCTTGCCGTCACTGCCAAGCCTCAGAAGCACAAGGTGACCGCAAACTCCGAAATTGACTTCCTGAGTAACGGTGCTACCACCAGCCCTGTCACACCATCAGCCAGGTCCCCCTTCGAAATTGGCAGCCCCAGTCTGACTCCGCCATCAGCCATCACATCTCGTTTTTTTTCCAGATCTACCATCACCCCCCCATCAGCAGTCCTGCCCCCAGCCACAATACCTCCAGACCCTACACTCACACCCCCAGCCAGAGAACCTCCCTCTCATCCAGGGCTTGCCTTGCCCTTCCCTACTGCAGCACCAGCCCGACTCCCAGTCAGCCATCCACTCCCCTTCAACTTGTCAGCAAAGCTCATACGGCCAGTCTCTCCTCCATTCCCACCTGACACCGGCCCTTCTCCAGCACTCTCACTGCCCTTCGACCCTCCAAAGGCCCCCATCCCCAGGCCAAAACCCCTCCCAACCTGCTGCCAGCCAAAGGCCCCAGGTCCACCAAACCCAGCACACCCATCAGAACTCTTGCTCGAAGACATGTTTATAGTACCTTTCCTCTGCTTTGTGTCGAAAAACTGTTGCTTGAAGCTTGTGTAACATGAATAATACCGGAGAAAGGTGAGTATTCTCCTTATCCATCAGTCTCACCCTAATATCCACATCTCCCATCCTGAACACTATACCCTCCCAGATCTAGAAGCCCACATCTATCACATCTCCATACTCTTTGATGATATTGACAATCAGCCCTCTGATCTCCTCCTTCTTCACCATTGAAACATTTGCTACTACTAGCTATACCATCTTATAGTTCTAGTATAAGCACTAAGCTATAGAAATAGCCACCTCTCCTACTACTACACCTTTCTTCAATATCCCCAACATCAACTCCTTCTTCTCAAACCCTACTTCAACCCCCTCCAGATCCTTTAAGAACTTCACCAAGTCAGTCTCTTTCACTTTCTGGACCAGTAGCCTCAGAACCATCTTTGCTGTAACTGCCAGACCCCAGAAGTACAATGTGATGGCAAATTCAGATACTGATTTCTTAAGTAATAGTACTGTCACCAGGCCCATTACACCATCTGCCAGGTTCCTGGGCCTCATGCTCTGCCTCTGTCTAGCCCTACTATCAGCCATTATATCTGGATTTTTTTTCAGATTAGTAGTTCCCCTTCTATCAGCAGTCTCACTTCCCTCAGCTGTAACTCCCCCAGCCCTGCCACCACTACTCTTAGGGGCCTCTCTACTAGATTCTACATCCCTCTCCTTCTCCTTATTACTTTGTAGTCAGGTCTCCAGGTCTATCAATAAGTACCCAGCCTTGACCTTATCAGTAAAGCTCACTCTCTCAGTCCTCTATCTTCCAGCACCACCTTCTCCTCTTCCATATTCTCTAGCCAACAAGCCCAGCAGACTACTCCCCAAGCCATGACTCCTCTCTACATACTGTCAGTCAAATACACTGAGGTCACTCTGCTCAGTTCACTTCTTCAATCTCTTGTTAGTTGTGATATTATTATCACTTTTGCTCCAAAAACCATATCAAAAGTATTTTCAGAAGTTTGTATAATGTGAATTGTAGTGAAGAGAGCTATGTTGAACTTTGTTAAAGTAATTACTTCTCTTTCTATCTAAATGTTTGTGATGACTAGTACTTCTATAGTGACAGAGATTAGTGTAGTATCAAATATATCTGGTTTAACTGTGGGTTCTTATAAGCTGAAAAGTCATATCAATTTTCAGTTAAGAGTTCTTATGTGAATTCAAAAATCTTCCCAGTTGAGCCCCCAAATGTAATATACCTGACTCAATAGAGGTAAATTACAAAGTTGGAGATTGATGTAATTTGGCTTGAGCCTCTAGTTACTTTGTCAAAAAACAATAAAATGTTCTAAGATTTCTGAGGTCCTTGGTATTTAGTAGTATAATAGTCAAAGCTGGATATCTGTAAGTGATTCTAGTGATTTTCTTATTGGGATAGTTCTCTGGGTATAGTAGTAATTTATATAGTATAGATATTCCTTATATAGATAATTTCTATATGATGATCTTATATAGCATAAGTGAATTCCTTATATAGGATAGTCTGATAATTGAGTAGTTTCTTTCTTAAGTAATAGGCAATCTTTATATAATATAATAATCTCTGTGTGATGATCTTGTTTTCAAAAGTATGTGATTTCTATATAATAGTCTTGGTAGTATTTCTTATGTAGATTTGGCAGATAATTTGGATAACTTAGTATTGATATAGATTCTCCTGAATCAGCTCTTCTGGAAAATAACTCAGATGGCAGATAATTCAGATAACTTGAATAACTTAGTTTTGATACAGATTCTCCTAAATCAGCAGCTCTCTGAAAATATTAGATAACTTAATAACTTAAATAACTCAAATGACTTGGATGGTAGATTTTTGGCAAGTTATATCAAAGACTGACTTCATTTGTATAGAGTTATATTGAGGACTAGCTCTACTATGAAGTTGTATCAGAAGACTGACTTATAGTAAGGTTCTTTATAGTGGACTCTCTGGAAATGATAGATTCTTAGCAAAGTTGTGTCAAGACTGACTTTATTTGTACAGAGTTATATCAATAACCTGGCTCTATTATAAAGTTATATCAGAAGAATAACTTTGTAGCAAAAGGGATTTCAGACTTATCTGGTAAGTGAATCAAAAACATAGCAGACTTCTCTTGAAAAAAGTAGCTTATTCCTTAAGTGGTAGACTTTTCTTCAAAGCTTTGTATCAGAAAGTAGACTGGAGTGAGGAAAGTAAGCTTAAAATCTCCTAGTAGTAGCTTTAGAGTTCCTCTTGAAGTATGGTAGGCAGACTTGTCTTTTGCTTTTAAACTTTTCAAACTGAGATTTATTCACTCTTGTCTCTGAGATATTTAATATAGTTGTGGTTACTATCTTGATTGCTATCTGGATAATTATAGAATGTACAGTATGGCTAAATATAGTGTGTAACTTCCTCTGTACCCTCAGAGTATACATAGTATCTTTAAGATACAGTGCCCTTAAGATTTAGTTGTCTCAATCTGGATATCTAATACTATTTATATAGTTTTCACAGCAACTAGATAACTATGAGATTAACTATGATATATAAGGGTTATATCATTCTGTTATACTTATGTTACTCATCACAATATTAATAATATTATCTACATTCTTTATTTCTGAGCTTTTTCTAATTACTGTAATAATTTTACTATTATCTGAACTACTAAATAATATCTTTTTACTATAGCAGTTAGCTATAAAATAATTATATTTTTTGTAGTTATAAAAAGTCTTATTCTTGTAAAAGAATCTATAATCTCAATTATTTGACTTATAGTAGTTCTTTTTATATTCTTCATTCTTCTGATTATTATTACATAGTAGATAAGAATTCTTATTTTAGTTATTTTTTTAATTATCTAGTTAATAGAGTCTCTGGGCAACCAATATTTTTAAATAATATAAATGGCCTTATTGGATTTTTCTTCTTAATCTTCTAGATAAATCTGATAAAGCAGTAAATATATAGTTAGCTTAGGTACTATAGATAATATAATCGCCTTAATTATGATAGAGTTTTATAGGTTTGAAATAGATATTTATTTTAATAATAAATATTTCAAGATCTTTTTTTTTTTCATTATTATAGAATCTTATTTTAAAAATCTTATTTCAGATTTTTAAATATTGACAGAGTTTTGGAATTTGTTCAGCAAAAGAGTCTTGAGGTCCAGACTCTTATTATAATTATTCTATCATAAAGTATTTTAAGTTCTATTCTATCTAAACTTAAGAATAGTCTTCTAAGATAATTGTATGTTTTTTTAGTATTTACCAGAATTTGTCTATTGTATCTATAAAGAATATTACCATTATTTCTATTTATACTACTGATATAATAAATAGATATATAAGATTATAATTTATATTATTGATTAGAAGATATAGTAGTACTCAGTTATCATTTTACCAATTGACTCTGAAGTCTATGTCTACTATATTAATGAAGATTTCAATTTTGTTATTTTTTTTACTAAATGTAGAGATTTGTAGATCTACTTTATTCTCCCAACTGATCTATAATTATCAGACGTTCTTTGCTAGCTACTACATAAGTAGGGCTTATAATCTCTATAAACTTATAAAGTTATATATATTTTTATATTAATGATAATAATATAATTAATCTCAAAAATATAATATAAAGTTATATACTGTAACGAGCAGCAGAATTGTACCGCTGAAATTATAAAATAACCACATACCATATCTAGTGCACTAGGCAACCAAGACTGCTTTACTGCACCAACCTGTATAATTAGCCAGACATACCAGAAACACCTGCCACAGATAGCAAATCTATAGTTAGCCACATAGCAATCATATAGCAACCAACTTGTATAAAATACCCCAGAGACAAGAGTGAATAAACCTCAGTCCGAAATTCAGACCACATTTCAACTCTGGTTCACTTTCCGATATAAAGAACAAGTTCAAGAGTATTTTGCCGCCCAAGTTCGAGTGAAATAACTTCGCTGCCATTTGAGTAACACGCCGCTTAAGGAATAAGCTGCTATATTTTGGTCCGCTTGCCAGATAAGCCTGAAGAATCTAAGAATCCGCCTCTTGTCACAAATGACGCAACTTCGCAGTGAACTTGTTCGTGCAAACGAAGCCAGTCTCTGACGTAACTTTGCCAAGAGAAGAATCCGCCGTTTCCCAGAGAGCCCACTATAGGAATCTTGCCACAAAAACCAGTCTTCTGACGCAACTTCGCAGTGGAGCCAGGCTTCGATGTAAAACGAAGCAGGTCTTGACGTAACTTTGCCAAGAATCCGTCATCCGTGTTCTCCGCCATCCGAGTTATTCACGAAGTTCACCGATTCAGGAGAATCCGCGCCAAACTGAGTTATCCGAGTTATTATCCAAGAAGCCCGCCAATTCAGGAGAATCCGCGCCAAACTGAGTTACCCGAGTTATCCGAGTTATCCGAATTATCCGCCATCCGAGTTATTTCCCAGAAGAGCTAATTCAGGAAGAATCCGCGTCATCCGCCATTTTCGAGAAATCCACATAAGGAAGTCCGCCAAGATCGTCGCGCTACACAGAGATCGTCGCGCTACACAGAGATCGTCACGCAGAAATCGCATAAGGAAAACCGCTAAATTACCAGATCGTCCCGCATAAGGAATCCCGCTCGCGCTACACAAAGATCGCCTGCCATCATACGAAATCGCCGCCACACTCAAGAGCTGTCCCAATAAGGAAATCGCCAGAATCGACCGCCATATCCAGATTTGACTATTATACCACTAAACACCAAGGACTTCAGGCATTATAGAACATTTTGTTGCTTTTTAACAAAGTAACTGGGAGCTCAAGCCAAACTACATCAACCCCCAACCTTGTAATTTTCCTCTATTTAGCACAATACTTATATACTAAGGTGTAGTGCTCTCAATGAATCAAAGATCCAATTCGATTTGATTCAAATCAAATCAAAGGTCCAATTCGATTCAAGATTCAATTTGAACTCTATTTTTTGAAATGTAATAACTCAATGAAAACACATCCAAATTTAATGATCTTTGGCTTGTTATATTCCTCTATATAAGAAGAATCTAATAAGCTAAAGATCATTAAATTTTGGACATGTTTTGTCAAGTTATTACATTTTGAAAAATAGGGTTCAAATCAGACCCTCAATTCAATTCAAATTTGATTCAATTCTAACTTTATTTGAATTGAAAAATCCCCAATTTGATTTGATTTGTTTGGAAGCACTACTAAGGTGCTATTTTAATAAATTTGATTGAATTCAAATTAAATTAATATTTAATTCAATTTATGTAATTCTTAACTTTCAAAATTTAATAACTTAATAAAAATATGTTTAAATTTGACATATTATAGCTTATTAGATTTGTCTTATCTAGAAGAATCTAGTATAATAAATATCATCAAATTTTGACTCTTAATTTGAATCAAATTGGATCTCAATTAGATTCAAATCAACTTCAAATTAATTTTATATATAAGTATATATATATTTTAGACTATTTTCAAGCTACTAAAATTTTCCAGATATAGGTTATTCTAGTTTCTAGTTTTCATACATTTCTTCTCATACAGTCTTTTGCATATATATCTCATTTTTTTTTTTTTTTTTTTTTTTTTTTT
>RBNI01005832.1:0-12072 GCA_003990745.1 Jimgerdemannia flammicorona
CCTCCCCCCACCTCTCTGTCGCAGCCCACCTCTCCCTCCACCTCCAGCGCCACTGCCAACCACAGAGGGCCCTGGCATCCCCAAACCATCTCCTCTTTTTCTCCTGACCTGCTGCCAGTCGAAGGCACGGTTGCCCCCCTGGCCACCACGCTCACCAGAATGCTCGTTGCTTGCCATGTTGATAGTCGCTTTTCACCGAAAACTTCGCAGAAAGTGTTGTCCAATTCTTGTGTCACCTGAATGGTACGGGTGAAAGATGTGTCCAAGTCCTATAGCACTTGCATCTGTCTGCAGGATGAATTCTAGGTTCCAATCTGGTCTTCTGAGGATAGGTGCTTGGGTCAATCTGGTCTTGGTTCATTGACAGTTTCTTGGCACTCCTTGGTCCATTCGAATTTGGTCTCCTTCTTCAGTAGCTCATAGATAGGTGCTGTAATGTTGGAGTATTCTTTGATGAATCTTCTGTAGTAGCTGGCCAGTCCAAGGAAGGCATGGACTTCTGTAGTTGTTCTGGGTCTTGGGTAGACTGCAACAGCCTCAATCTTCATGGGGTCTGTGTGGATTCTGGTCTGGTTGATGAAGTGTCCTAGGTAGGTGATTTTCTGAGCCACAAACTTGTATTTCTTGGGCTTGATATAGAGGCCATATTCCTTGAGCTTCTTGAGGGCTAGCTGTATATGATTGATATGTTCCCATGCTGTGTTGCTGAAGATGATCACATCATCAACATAGATAAAGAGCCATTTTCCAATCTCATTACTGAAGACTCTGTTCATCATTCACTGGAAACTTGCTGGGGCATTGCACATTCCAAATAGCATTTGCAGGTAGATATAGGTGGCATCAGATATGATGAAGGCTGATTTCTCACTAGCATCTTGAGTGAGACCAATCTGATGGAAGCCTGAGAACAGATCCAAGGTGGTGTAGTATTTGGCTTCACTTCCAAGGGTGGTAAGGATTTCTTGAATATTTGGCAAGGGCTGCCTATCCTTCTTGATGATGGCATTGAGCTTCCTGTAGTCAATGCAGAGTCTTGGTACAAACTCTCCAGGCTTGCTTCCTTTCTTTAGAGCAAGGACAATGGGTGAGGCCCAGGGGCTGATAGCTTGCTTGATGATTCCGGCTTCTTCCTTTTCCTTGAGTTCTGCTCACAGCCACTCTCTGTAGGCAGGTGGTATGGGTCTGGCTTTCTGATAGATGGGCTTGGTATCACCAATATCAACTTCATAGTAGTACTTGGGTTCTTGATTGTGGATATCCCTAAAGTCTGTAGTAAGTACTCCTTCATTCTGATGCAGGATCTTGAGAAGTTGTTCCTCCAGGGGAAAGTTTTCTCCAATGGTGTATGTGTGCTTGTTCTGGTCCTTGTCTTTCTTGTGTTCAAGTTCGGTAATCTTGGTAATAGTATAGGCTCCTCTTCTAGTAAATCCAAAGCCTTGTTCTTCTCTCTTGATCTTGATGAGTTCAATGACTTCAATGATCTTGGGTTTCTTGATTTCATGGATCAGCATCTGGCCAATCCTGTCATGCTTCTTGACTTCAAAGAGGGTGGTATAGTTGTGATTTCTGACTATGAGGAAGATCTTGCCAGTGTAATCAGGGTTGATTACTCCTCCTTCAACTGAGATTTCGCTTTTGGCCAGACTGCTCCTGGTCTTGATAATTCTGGCATGGTTCTCTGGCAGCTTGACTCCAATTCCAGTGCCAAGTAGGGTGGTGGTCTGTAGTTTGAGAATAGTATCTTGAATGCTGGTAAGGTCCATTTCTATGGCTCCTTCAGTCTTGTATTTTGGGATCTTGGCTTTGGGGTGAAACTTCTTGACCTTGAGAGTGATGTCTGATTCTTGTTCCTCCTCATCATCACTGTCAGCCTGAAGCTCTGGGGGCTGGTCATCTTCTTTGGCTTTCCTTTTTGCTTCGACAGCTTTTTGCTCATATTTCTGTTGGTGGCTTTTTCTGACTTCACTGATACAGGACCAGCAGTCATTCAGGTGTTCAGAGCAGTACATCCTAGTACCATGGGGGCATCTTCCTTGAGGGACATAGCCATCGATGATCTTGTTGTACCACTGCTCATCTGTGAGCTTAGGTGTCTTGTTCTTGTTCTTGTTCACCAAGTGCATGAAGACCTCTGTGTCCTCTTCATCTCCTTTCTCCATGTCTGGTAGAACTCCTTTATGAACATTGATAGAGACTCATACCTTTCTTCCTCTATAGTTGATCTGCATCTTCTGGGTATTGAGGTCAATGATAGCCTTGATCTTGTGAAGTCATTGGTTGCCAATAAGGATGTCATAGTTGGTGGCACTTGTAACAATCACATCTACTGGAATAGTAGCTCCTCCTATCTTGATGGGGACTTCTCGGATTTTGCCAAGGGGGGTAGCTTGTATACCATCTGCTGTAACATAGACCATCTTGGTGGACTCTTCAATATCCCAACCTAGGTGGTCAATTGTCTTCTTGCTCATGAGGCATCCTCCAGCACTGGTATCAATGATAGCATCAAAGATACAGTCTTCAATCTGACATGGGGTATAGGCTGATATCTTATGCTAGTCTTCAGATTCTTCACCTGAGTTCTCAGATTCTTTCTGTGCATTGTGAGCTTCTACAATCTTGTACTCTTGATTCTTGGCAGTAGTTGCAAGTCCTACTCTCAACTGCTGTCTGAAGGCAGAGACTTTGGCTAGCTGTCCAAATGTGGCATTGACCTTCTGCTTCTTGAGATCCTTATAAATATCATACTGGTGGATCTTGGTCTTGCACAGCTTCTGTTCCTTCTTGCTTTTGCTTTCTTCTGAGACTGGAGTAGTGCCTTCAATAATTTGGTGGGCAGCTTCATCTAACTCCATGTCTTGATCAATCTCCTTGGGTTGGGTCTTACTTTGAATAGTGATAGCTGGGGTCTTCTTTGGTCTTCCAACTGGCTTGCTGTTGCTCTTCTTGTCATAGGGCTTAGACCAGGTTCTGGTACCTTTAGTAGCAGGGTAGAATTCAAGCTCCTCATAGTATTCTTCATCATCAGTGTCACCAATCTCCTCAATGACTACTGCATTGATTTGTTCTCTGGTTCTACTAGTATTGCTTGGTTGGGCTTTGTGTCTTGTTTCAGTTATACAATTCTTTGCATAGTGGCCTACTTCTCCACATCTGAAGCATGTGATATTGCATTCTTCTGTAGCAGCTGCAAATCTCTACACTGGTCTCCTGTTGGTGCTTCAGACTTCTCTAACAATATCACCAAGGTGTGCAGTCATCTCAGCAAACTGCTTGGAGAGTTCCTCCACTGGGTCAGCTTTGGCTGTCTTGGGAGTAGGTGGGGTTAGTTGTCTGTTTATAACTGTGGCAGGTATGATACTAGTTGGCTTTGATAGCTCCATCTTGATACCAGTTATTTTCTCCATTGTATAATTGTTCTAGTTTCTAAATGAGGAAGCAACTAGTTCTGGTGGTTCTAAGTAACTCGAAGAGATACTTAAGAGTTCAAGTATTCTCAAAGGATTTCTGAGAGAAAATATTCTGAGACTTTATTTATGAGAACAAAGGGGATATTTATACAAGATCTGAAAGAAGGATCTGGAAGGATCTGAGAAATCAAAGGAAAATGCCAAGAGGAAAGTTCTTGACAAAGATGATAAATAATGACAAATAAGGTTCTACAAATTTCCAGGACATTCAGTAACTAACTAAATAAGTACTAGAGGATGCTCAGCACTAAGAAAGGATTTCTAAATATTCAGAAAGTACTGGAAGGTTATAGAATATTGAAGAAAGACAAAGAAAAGAAATAAACTACACTAAAATGTTACATCTCCCCCTCCTTAAGAATCAATATCCTCATTGAATTCTCAAAGTTATATATAATAAACAATAAGACTAAAAGAAACTTCAAATTAAATGTATTGACTCATTGGCAAGGATTGGTCATCTTTATATAAGGCGAGGGCTAAAGTATCATCTTGATCAGATGAGAACTGGTTTGAACCTCATTGGTTGCAGGATTTATAGAGTTTTCCTATATCTCTTATTTCTGATACTGTATCTCTTAGAGAGCCCCAATGCATAATGTGCCTGATCAGTACAGTAGGTCATCTACTATCCAAGGAGAGAACCTCACGAGCAGTCAATGAGTTCCTTTTTGCTCAAACTCTTGGATGAGGTCTTGGAAGTTCTTGAGATTGGTAGCAGATTCCCAGGTAGCATCATATTCAGGGTAACCCATCCACTTGACTAGATATTCTGTGCAATGGTATTGGACTCATTTGTCTAAGATTTTCTTGACTTTATACTCAATGTGGTCTTCAACTATGACTGGTGCTGATGGTGTCAGAATTCGGCCAGAGTATAGGGGTGACTGGTTTCAGACCTTGAGTTGTGACATGGAATACTAGGTATATATGTATGGTTGTTGGCAAGTTGAGATGGTAAGACCAGGTAGAGACTTGCTTGGTGATCTCAAAGGGTCTAAGGTACTTGGGCTGGAATTTGGCTGACTGGCAGTTGACTTGAGATTGAGCCTTGATGTTATCGGCTTTGAGTAGAATCATATCACCAATATTATATATAACATCTCACCGCTTCTTATCTGCATACTTAGCTTGATATTGCTGAGCCTTTTGCAGGTTTGTAGTGGTGATCTTGAGAAGAGAATCCATTTTGTTGATAAGGTTCTGAGCTGTAGAGACTTGTGTGTAACTGGATTGCTGGAATGAGACTAGGCTTGTAGAGGTCTTGGGGTTTTGACCATAAAGTAGCTGAAATGGGGAAAGACCAGTTGATGATTGGTTGGCATTATTGTAGGCGAACTCAACATAGGTCAGATAGTAGTCCCAATCATTTTGCTCATAAGATACATAGTTTCTGAGCATTTGTTCAAGTGTTCTGTTCATTCACTCTATCTGTCCATTAGTTTGAGAATAGAAGGCAGTAGATATAGCAATTTGGGTTCCAAGGGTCTTGAAGAGTGCTTGCCAGAAGTAACTTGTGAACTTGGGATTGTGGTCACTGATAATTACTTGAGGAAGTCCATAATAGCAAAAAATAGTCTTAAAGAAGATTCTTGCAATTTCTGGAGCAGTGGCATTGGTTATGGTTGGCTCGGCAATTGTAATCTTAGTGAGATGGTCCACAAACACAACAATAGCATCATAGCCTGTTTTGGTTTGTGGGAGTTGCACAATGAAGTCCATTGTGACTTGTTCGAACTTCTTGGTTGGAATTGGCAGGGGTTATAGAAGACCAGCAGGTGCTTGGTTGCTTGACTTATTTCTTTGGCAAAGATCGCAGCTTTGGACATATTCCTTGATTTCCTTGAGCATGTTTGGTCAGTAGTAGTCTCATTGGATATTCTTGATGGTCTTCTCAGTTCCAAGGTGACCAGCTAGTGGGGAATCATGATGTTCATAAAGAATCTTGTACCGTAGTTCAGGGTTAGCAGGAATATATACCTTATCTTGATAGTACATGAGGTTGTTCTTGATGTTGTACTTTTTTTTGAATTTCTTGGTGTTCTTTTGTAGAACTAGAGAGTCTTGTTCATATGCCTTCTTTATCTGATTGAGGAATTCAGGTGCCATGGTGACTTGTAAAATTGCAGCAAGGTCAGGTCTCCTTGAAAGTGTATCTGGTACAACTAGAGTTTTGCCAGGCTTGTAGATGATGTTTGGGGTAAAGGTCTGAAGTAGTTGACTCCACTTGGCTTGTTGGCAAGAAAGGGTTGGTTGAGTGTTGATGTACTGAAGGGATCTGTGATCAGTGATCACATCAAACTCAACTCCTTCTAGGTAGTATCACCAGGTCTTGAGGGTATGCATAATTGCCAGAAGTTCCTTTTCATGAGTAGCCAGCCTTTGTTTAGCTGGGGACAATTTTCTTGACTCAAAGGCAAAAGGTCAGTATCCTTGACCATCATCTTGAGAAATGACTGTACCAATGGCAAAGTTAGATGCATCTGTAGTAACTGTGAACTTCAAGTTTGAGACCATGTTTCTAAGGACAGATGCATGGGTCAGGTAGTTCTTGAGTTCTTAAAAAGCTTGTTGACAGAAAGTATCCCAGATGTAGGGGACATAGAGGTCAGAGTTGGGTTCCTTTTGCAAGAGGTTTGTCAAAGATTCTGCAATGTCAGAGAAGTTCTTGACAAATCAACAGTAGTATCCAGCCAGACCAAGGAAGGACCTAAGTTCAGTGAGGTTTACTGGTACAGGCCACTGTTCAATGGCTTGTATTTTCCTTGGGTCTACTTGAATTCCTTTGGCTGATACAATGTGTCCAAGGTATTCGACTTGGTCCTTGAAAAATTCACATTTCTTGAGTTTTGCATAGAGCTTGTTCTTATGGAGGATCTTGAGGACTTGTTCAATATACTTGAGGTGTTCTTCTTCAGTGCTACTGAAGATCAGGATGTCATCAATATATACAAGTACAAAGATATAGAGCTGATCCTTGAAGACAGTTTGCATGAGATCTTGAAAGATTGCTGGCACATTGGTGAGACCAAAGGCCATGACTAGAAATTCATAGAGTCCAAAGGGCATCATGAAGGCAGTCTTGGGTATGTCTTCTGGCTTGATTCGAATTTGGTGATACCCAGAGGTGAGATCAATCTTGGTGAAGTACTTTACATTTTTGAGAGCATCAAAGATTTGATCTATGAGCAGTAGTGGATAATAGTTCTTGACTGTGATCTTGTTGAGTGCTCAGTAGTCTATGCATATTTGCAGAGTATCATCCTTTTTCTTAACAAATAGGACTGGGGAGCCAAAGGGTGACTTGCTTGGCTGAATGACTCCTTGCTCAATGAGTTCATTGAGTTCCTTCTTGACTGCTTCAATTTCGAGTAGAGATATATGGTACATTTTCTTCTTAGGTATAGCTGCATCAGGTACCAACTTGATTTCGTAGTCATGGTCTCTTGAAGGTGGTAGACCAGGTAGTTTGTCCAGGAAGACATCCTTGTACTTGTTTAGTAGTAATTTGATGCTTTCACTAATGGATAGCTTCTTGTCTTCTTTCTTTGGTCAGATCAGTGCCACAAAGGTACAGGTAGCTTTCTTGAGGACCTTCTTGAACTGAATTGCCAAAAGGGTAGCAATTGGGGTTCTCATCTGAGTCTTGTCTGGCTTGATGGTAATGTTGGCTCCATCCTAAATCAAGGTGACTTTGTTCTTGGTCCAATCAATCTGAGGGTTGTATCATGTAAGCCAGAGTTTGCCTAGGATCAGGTCATAGTCTCCTAGTGGTGCTACCTCGAAATCTAAATGTTCCCAGTACTTCTGGATCTTGAGGGGAAGTTTAGCAGCAATTGAGTCAATTGGTAAGGTGGTACCATCTGCAGTGACAACTTCACCATTCTTGCCAGCTGGTTTGATGAGAATCTTGAACTTATCAATGAGGTTCTTGTTGATGAAGTTCTCAACAGCTCCACTGTCTATGAGAACATCTAGTTCTTGTCCCTTGACTAGACCTTTGAAAATGAACATTGGATTGGCTCAGTTCTTGGCTATACTTGCAACTTTGTCAGTGCTGCCAAAGCCTTTCTGATCTTGCTTAGTCAAAGACAGCTTGGTGACTTCTTTGATGACTGGTAGGGTGGCTCACTCCAGAATGAGCTGTGCAATTCTGTCTCCTTCATTGATGGTATATGGTTGGTTCTTGTGGTTGACTAGCAGGACTTACATTTTGCCTCAGAAGTCAGGATCAATGACTCCAGTACCAATATCCAATGAGTGCTTGAAACTGAGGCCAGATCTTGGTGCAATCCTTGCATAATGTTCCTTGGGGATTTTGACTGAAAGGCCAGTTGGAATGAGCCTTCTTTCATGTGCTGGAATAGTGACTTATTGTACTGCTTGAAGGTCCAAACCAATGGCTCCTTCTGACTATGCTTGAGGGATCTGGGCTGTGGGGTTGACTCACATGAAATTGAGTATAACTTTTTGTTCAACTGATTGACCTTGAGTGTCTTTGGACAGGACCAGGATCCTCTTTGGTTTGGCAGTTTTCTTGGGACATTTGGTTGCAATATGACAAGGCTGATGGCAAAAGAAGCAGGCTCCAGCCTTCTTGAGACACTCCTTTTCCTCAGGTGTAAGCTTGCCTTTCTTGCTCTTGTCAATGGTGTCTAGGTCTATGGGGGCAGGTCCAACAGTTCTGACTTTGGGTTCCTCCCTTTTGTAGTTATTGTTATTGTTGAAAGGCAGTCTCTTCTGTTCAAAGCAGTGACCATAGGTGATGATATCAAACCTATTAGCAATTTTCATTGCTGTATCTAGGTCCTTGGGTTCTTCTAGTTCGATACAAACTTGGGTTTGGGTTTTACCTTTTAGGCCTCAGATATACTTGTCAACCTTCTCGTCTTCAGTAATATGTGGTAATTCTAGTAGGATTGACAGAAATTGTATATTGTATGCTTGTATAGACTTGAGTTGTTTGACATTTGCCAGATGGTCTTGTGTGGCCTTAGTACTATTGACTGATTTGAATTGGCTTTAAATAGCATCAGAGAATTCGCCCTAGGTCTTGATTCAGCCATAGAATCTGATATTCTAGATATGATTTCACCACCAGATTGCAGCATTCCCTTGGAGGAGTGTGGTGATGAATTGAACTAGTGTTGCTTCTTTCAAATTGGTCAGTTCTCTGTATTGCTCCAATTGGAAAAGCCAGGCATCAGTAGACAGTCCTCCTCTTTGACCATCAAAAGTGTTGGGCTTCTGAGGCTTGATAGTGACTACTGTTGAATGTATTGATGTCAGTAGAGATGTAGAGGTATGAGCAGAGGCCTTGCTTTCCTTTCTTTCTATGCATTCTTGAAGTAGAGCAATCTGAGCTAATGCAGTCTGCAAAAGACTCTTGATGGCCCCATTTGACTGAGTAGGGTTTTGCTATTCCTCTTCTTCTTACTGATTGTATGAGGCATTGCCTGGACCATAGGTACTGTATGAAGGGTTCCACCCATTGTCCTCCATAGTATTGTGACTGATATCTTGAGAGATGTCTTAATAAGGCTAGGTGTAACTTAACCACTACTACCAAGTATAATGGTTCTAGTTTCTAAATAAGGAAGCGACTAGTTCTAGTGGTTTTAAGTATCTCTTTGAGTTACTTAGAACCACCAGAACTAGTCACTTCCTCATTTAGAAACTAGAATCATTACATATTGAGTATTTGGCAAAGTATCTGACAGTCCAATATCTCTATGCAAAGACCACTTTCTGATCAAGGGTTAGTGCAGCTGGGGTAGACTGGATTGCTAGGGCAATTTCAGGGTGAACTCCTTTGAGGAAGGTTGAATCTGCTATTTGTTCCTTGAGGTAGTCATCATAGCCAGCCAAGACAATCTGGTGATAGATTCAGGTATAGAATGAGTTTGGATCTTTACTAAGTCCCTGGTAGATAGTATTGAGTTGATCCTTGAGAGCTTGCTTAATCTCTTCAGTATAATATGTTGTTCTGAGGAAGGCCTTCATGTTGGCAAGTTTGGCTGTACCAGCATTAGTAATGATGGCTGCATTGAACTTGTCTCTGGCAGGTCCTCTGAGGCTGACTGGTAGAAGGACCAATTGAGCATCCATACCAAGAGCTCGTACAGTGGCGAATTGTTCAAAGTCTTCAATGAAGATCAGGATTAACTCTTCAGTAGTATATCCATAGAATGTAGGGAGATATATTTCCATCTTGTCTTGAATTCTTGCAGGAGTGACTCTTGTAGTCAGGGTAGTTGTTGTGGGGGTTGTTCATTTTTCAGCTTGAAAGTGAGGGATTTATCTTGAATCACCAGCCAATGGGCACCAAGTTGTCATATAGTGATCGCTGAGTCCTTCAAATATACCAGATTCTCTTCAAGGTGTATCTCTTAGACTAACTCAAGTTTGTTATAAGCAAGTTCTTATTGAAGTACCTTCCCAAGATCTTATAGTCCTCAAACTTCTTATCTTTAACTGTCTTGTTATCTCTTAGATTGCTTGCAAGGAAGTGTGTGTATTATACTGAGAAGAACTAACTTTATTTCAGAGGAAATAAGAGGGATATTTATACAAAATATGATTCAATGGTTGCTAAGATATAAAGCTAAATATAAATTCCAATAACTAAAACTACTAAGTTTCAGGGTTGGCACTGATGGTTGTACAGGTTCAGGATACTGATATAATTCAGTGTCACATCAGAATACCAGTGCTGGAACAATTTCATATCACCTCAGAATACCAGTGCTGGCATTATCTGGTATTACATCAAAATACCAGTGCTGGCATTATTCAGTGTAACAAAGAACTTAGAGCAGAAAGTTCAGGATCATGGGGGCTTTATTGTCATCATCATCACTGAAGGAGATGAGATCCACGAACTTGTCATATAGGTCACACATTTCACATATATTGAAGTTGTATGGGATAACATCATTGCTGATGACATCATCACATTTGGTGGTAGGGAAATCAGGAACAAGGAGATCTGGAGCTCTCCAGTCTATGAGGTTCTCTTCTACAAAATAGGGAACAAATGTGGGGTCCTAGAGAGATCTAACCTAGATACTTGAGCCTTGGAATACTGAGATCAATCCTTGCAGAAATTGGTCTAGGTTGTCTTGGAGAATGGGGTACCAGAAGTCTTCTACTTCATCACTATTGAGGGTGATAGTGGACTAGACTTCTATAGTCACTCTGGCTTTTAGTGCATTGATATGGCAGGATGACAGATCTCTGAAATCTGAGACTCTAATATACTCCAAGTTGGGGATCAACTATGGTACATGCCTGAAGATCTGATAGATCTTTTTAGCTGTCCTTGCCTTGCATATATCCATAGGAGTGGCATCTTGTAGCTCTTGAGGGCTGGCCTGTGGGAACTCCTGGCAGAGGAGGTTTTCTATTTCGTACTCCTACTATATTTGGAGGTATTTGGTAGTAATAGTGATCCTTGTTTTCATTTTATAGCAGTAGAGAATAAAGTGATAAGGGTCTGCAGTACCCAGGTCAACACTAGGAGTCCTTGTTGAGTAGGTCCTCATGGCTCTTCTGATGTCTTGGAACATCCTTTCCTCAACTGAGATACCTTGGTAATTCCTTGATCTTAAGGTTTGGTAGGCAGCAGGCATTTTGTTTGTAGTAAGTCTTTGAGCTACATATTTTGGGATTGGTGGTTCTTGTTAGTTGCTACTACTGTAGTTCCTTGATCCTTTTTTTATATTCTTCAGAATGTTTGTACTGTGGTCACAATGACTTACAGTTGATCATTATTGCTCATCTCATATGCCGTATGATCTTCTTGTACTCCAATCTGATAACTTGCAAGGAAAGGCTGTCTTCTGTACTGATGTCATCATTCTGGGGTCACCATTATAGTATATAAGAACTAAGAGTAGTTCTGGTCTTGAAGAAAGACAAAGTTGAGTATATTATTATATATCTCAGCTAAGGAATCTGAGAAGCTGAAAAAGAATTTGAATTATATAACTTGGAGTATCTTACAGTTATCTGAGCTATAGAAAATCTTCACTACTATCTCACTAGAAGCCACTTCACTATTTAGATAGACCATTCAGTTTTTACTTAGCTACTAACTATTAGACAACTCAAAGGAATCTATATTAGATAGATTATAAAGTTATAAGCCTATGATGTAATTATTATCTACTACTCTGGAAGAACTAATATCAATATAGATATCTTTTAACTATAGAGTAGCTGAAAGAGAAAAAGACCAGTAGATAATTAGATGATATTATTGTATATAAATTTTATATAAGTCAGATAGTAGTCTCAATTATCTTGTTTATAAGAAATATAGTTTCTAAGTATTTGCTCTAAGGTTCTGTTTATACACTTGATTTGTCTATTAGTTTATAGGTAAAAAGCAGTAGACATGACCAATTAGATTTCCAGAGTCTTGAAGAGAGTTTATCAGAAGTGACTAGTAAACTTGAGGTCATAGTTACTAATAATTACTCATAGTAAATCATAGAGATGAAAGATGAACTTGAAGAAGATTCTTATAATCTCAGATATAGTAATATTAGTAGTAGTGAGTTCAGTAACTATAGTCTTAGTCAGATAGCCAATAGAT
>RBNI01005833.1:0-12072 GCA_003990745.1 Jimgerdemannia flammicorona
AAGCGAAGCGAAAGTGACAGCGATAGGGGTTGACTATTTGTCTCGAATATATATACAATTGGGATTTCCTAGTTAGGTAATCGATGCGACTTGTCTTTAACGCGCTATCCCTTTTGGGATCCCTTCATTAGCTCGACAGAATCCGCCCCTTTGAGTGTGGCTGCATTACCCTGCAGGATAGTTTTGTGTTACTAGGAGAATATTTCGAGAAGAAGGCGCAGAACAAATTTTTGCCATATTTTCTGCTCTAGGCTTGGGTTTTACCTTGAAGATGTCGACGGTGATGGATCGACCCTCTTAGATATCAGGAATGGCCTTCAACGAGGTCCACTGGGGCATGATCTTTAGCCTTGAATTCCGGTTTCATTGGGGTCGCCACTCTTGTCACCCTTAAAAAAGGAAATTTGCATGTTTGGTGTTTGTGAGAATAGTAATGTAGTTGGTATGTTGTCAAGTCAGGCTGTTGAAGAGTCACATTAAATCAATGTAGCGCGTACCACCTAATCACATTGCGCACAAACGCCAAACGTAGAGTCCGTTTGTGAATACCTCAAAAGATTTGCATGGGTTGTGCAGGCCTACTGATACATCTGCTCGATTCAGATTCTCTTTAACACTCACTTTTGGACCTTACTATACCTATAGGCAACTCCTTCGCCTTGTATTGATCGCCCAACCTTATTTCATTTCACTGTTCGCACCGCTCACGCCGACATGGATTTTACGGCAGACCATCTGGGCATCCCGAGTCGAAGCAATTTCACATCGACTTTGCGAATGTATCACCGCTCAACTTGATTCCTAGGCATTGAATGCGGAAAACGGTGGCTTTCGGGATTTGTAGTCCCAAGTCCCAAGTTGACTGCAGGGTGACCACGGGTTTTGTCCCCTTGAGCCTCCTCTTCGGAACACCAGTCCCCCCAATCTCGAACACCTTTGCCCTGCCCCGCCATTACCGCTCTCTGGCTGATCCTGGCCATCAACGAAAGCCTCACGTTACTGTCGGAGAAGGGAACGTGCACAAACGAAACTGTGAGTGTACGACACGGCATATGTTGCTTTCAAGATCCGTCTTATATTTTTCCTACCTTTTCTCTTTGGGCGCGGGAGTTGTTGATAAATTCCGTAGCTCGCATTCCAGATTGAGGCGTACCCTCCCCCCCCCCTCTTGCGATATATATCTTTGTGCCTTCGCCTTTATCATTTGATAGGCGCGGTTGCTGTGTATGCGAGGCACGCCGTACTTTATTCGCGTCGTCCCACCCAAGCATTCACTGGGGGGGTGATTTTTTTTAATCCCTCCAATAGCAAGCCGTCCGCCATTCCAACCTCAAGTGCCACAACGTCAAGGTCTTTCTTTTAGGCTGGCTGGTCCTACTCTGTCTCATGCTCGTCCTGCTCGCCGCGGGTGAGATCTACTGCGCCTTATCCAATTATGCTCCATCAGCCCGGATAACACCCAATATATCTTCTATCTGGCCGCTGTTGTTGTCGCGCCCTCCGTCGTGCTGAGTTTCTGGACCTTCAGTGTGAATTTCAAACGCGTGCGGAAAGAGTTTCGGCCAGGGGCAGGATAACATCTTAAGTTCGCTAACTACTTTTACTCGCCCTACGTCAGACGACAATAAAAGCGACCCTTCGGCAAACAGGCCATTTCGCAGCTTACAACCGTCCTGAGCGCCAGCGTTTTTGCTGGACACTTGGGAATGAGAGTCAACGACCATGTTGCAGGCGGACCCCCCGCGACAGCGACAGCGACGCTGCCCAACCGCTGTCTCTAAGTTCCTTATCCAGTAGCACCCAATCGCTGCGAACTTACGATTTCGGTCCATCATTTATTTATATTTATTTTTTTGTGATTCTCATGTGTACACCAACTTCTCCAGGCCTTTTAACTTTCCGAATCGCAGAAACTAGTCTCCCAGCACGACCCTGTGGGGCCGGCATTCCAACTTTCTTGCTCTCTCTCTACGATCTCCAAGACCAATCCCTTGCGCCTCGCAATCTCCACAGTGGTCCCGCGATTCTGGCTCGGGGCTCTCCATGCCGAGGAGGAGACTGGCGCTGTCATCGGTAAATTGGTGGAGATGAGGGCCGCTGACGAGATTCCGTTGGGAGGAGAGCAAGCGAGCGAGGAGATTGTGGAATTGGGAGGAAGTCGTTTGATTGGATGAGGTTGCCTGAAATTACTGGATATTGCTTTATTCATTTATTTCGCAAGTTATTTCATTTATGTTTCCTTTGCACGGACGCTATCGTCAGAACGGACTCTCCGTCCCACTCCATCATGCATTGCAAGGATCATCTCATAATATCCAACCCAAAATCCAAACAGCGTGCTTCAGGTCGAGCGGGGCGGATTAGGGAAGTTTATATTTTACTTTCGAACACCTCACGTAGTGTATAAAAAGAATAAAGAGACGAGCCTTAACCGCTTTTTTCGCGAACATGCTTGTGCATTTCTTTTTCGGGTATTTTAGAATCTTGCGATATGACAAAGATATGGATGATAGCGATTGCCTTTGTCGTTCTTTAGATGTGCGGCGGTGGAGAGACAAGATAGGAGACGCGCAGGATAATAAAAAAATTGTTGCGAGCCAAGGTGGAAGAGTGGGTTATGTTGTGGAAGGATAGGATGACCCTTAAGATTCTCATAATTGCATAGTGTTATATCAACCCCGGAATTCGGCACACAAATGGTGCGTCACGAGAAAATAGGTTGAACTGCCTTAAATGTTTTAGGCTGCTAGAGATCCTCGAAAGATTACGGTATATTATCAACAGAACTAATTTAATCAAATTGAAATTAGTAATTACGGGGTTTTTGCTTACTGGGTATAAAATCATGCGTCGTTCAATAATAATTTCTAATAAAATAAAATACAATAAAATAAAATGAGGAAGAGTCCTAGCTCCTTCGTTGACGACCACCTCTAACTCACGCGAGTTCACACTGAGAGCTATGAGGATGGATGGCGCGATTTGCCTGGTGGACACAGGGGAAGTGACTTTCGTAGCGCGGAAGCGCGCGTTGTATATACACAATAAGGGGAACGTGCGACTCGTCCTCGTTATATCCACCATGCTCGGCAACCTTACTTTTCTTAGTATAGATGACGCTGGGAACAGTTTGAGTGATCACGTTCGGTAAACGTGAGTTCGTCGCCGGATTGCCGAAACCAACAATAATAACGACGGCACTTTACCAGAGGGTAAGACCGACCTTTCGACGTTGGCGTACAGGTTTGTAGCTGCGGCGACACAGTCGGCGCAGTTTTTGAGCCAAAGGAGGCCGACAACATCGCCGCTGAAGTGAGTGACGGGCACGCTCCCCACGTTGCTGGAATGTTCCGGGTCGATCCTGTTGAGGAGAGTCTTATCAATGGACGACAGTCTCTGCTTGGCGGAAACATTGAAGAGGGCATTATTATAGATGTTGCGCTTTTTCGGGTTGGTGAGGAGGATGGAGAACCAAGAAGGTTTGCTCCTTGTCGAGAGTCAGTGTGCAGTCAGATGTGAGCAAGGCATCGGTTTTCTGGACGTCATAAAGCGATTGGAAGTTGCCCCTGAACAGGATAAGTGTGGTCCCACCATTCTTGTGCTTGCCAACGTGGTCGGTGAGTCAGTGCTGGAGGTAATATATTGGCAGATGACTGTTTGAGTGTGTGGGAAAGAGGATAATATTATATATTGTAACAGTGACCCCAGAATGATAACATCAGCACAGGAGACAGCCTTTCCTTACAAGCCACCAGATCGGAGCACAAGAAGATCATACAGCATATGAGATGAGCAATGATGACCAACTGTGAGTCATTGTGACCACAGTACAAGCATCCTGAAGAATATAAAAGAAGGATCAAGGAACCACAGTAGCAGCAACCAACAAGAACCACCAATCCCAAAAATAGCTCAAAGACTTACCATAAATGAAATGCCTGCCACCCACCAAACCTCAAGGTCAAGGAACCACCAAGGCACCTCGGTTGAAGAAAGGATGTTCCAAGACATCAGAAGAGTCATGAGGACCTGCTCAAGAAGGACTCCTAGTGTCAACCTGGGTACTGCAGACCTCTATCACTTTATCCTCTACTGCTGTGAAATGGAAACAAGGATCACTATTACTACCAAATACCTCCAAATGTGGCAGGAGTACGAAATAGGAAACCTCCTCTGCCGGGAGTTCCCACAGGCCAGCACCCAAGAGCTATGAGATGCCACCCCCATGGACATATGTGAAACAAGGACAGCTAAGAAGATCCATCAGATCTTTAGGCATGCACCATGGTCTATCCCCAACTTGGAGTATGTTAGAGTCTCAGATTTCAGAGACCTGTCATCCTGCCATATCAATGCACTAGAAGCCAGAGTGGCTACAGAAGCCCAGTCCACTATCACCCTCAACAGCAAAGAAGTAGAAGACTTCTGGCATCCCATTCTTCAGGACAACCCAGACCAATTCCTGCAAGGATTGATCTCAGTATTCCAAGGCCCAAGCATCTGGGTTAGATCTCCCCAAGATCCCACATTTGTCCCCTATTTTGTGGAAGAGAACCTCATAGACTGGAGAGCCCCAGACCTTGTTCCCGATTTTCCTGCCACAGCCGAACGTGATGACGTCATCGATGACGTCATCCCGCGCGACATACCGAAGCACGTGACATACGTGAAACGCATGACCTGCATGACGAATTCGCGGATCTCATCTCCTTCAGTGATGATGATGATAATGATGATGATGAAGCCCCCCTAGTCCTGAACTTTCTGCTCTAAGTTCTTTGTTACACTGGATAATGCCACCACCGGTATTCTCATGTAATACCAGATAATGCCAGCACTGGCATTCTGAGGTGACGCGAAATTGTTCCAGCACCGGTATTCTCATGTAACACTGGATAATGCCAGCATCAGCATTTTGATGTGATACCAAATAATGCCAGCCTTAGAACTTAGTAATTTTAGTTATTGGAATTTATATTTAGCTTTATATCTTAGCAACCATTGAATTATATTTTGTATAAATACCCCTCTTATTTTCTCTGAAATAAAGTCAGTTCCGGTTTCACTTACACACACTTCCTTGCAAGCAATCTAAGAGATAACAAGACAGTTAAAGATAAGAAGTTTGAGGACTATAAGACCTTGGGAAGGCACTCCAATAAGAACTTGCTTATAACAAACTTGAGTTAGTCTAAGAGATACACCTTGAAGAGAATCTGGCGTATTTGAAGGACTCAGCGACCACTACGTGACAATATGCAGAATTATGATTTTATAAATCAACCACAACTCGCGTTAGTCCATACCGCCCTTGACGGCGTGTACGTGTGGTTTTGGTTCCACGGTGTCTGAGTCCGTCTCTCTCCGGGCTGGGATGTCATGGTCACGCGGCCAGTCCGGCCGCCGAGAAAAAGTGGTCGAGGTAAAGCGATGATTAATTTTTGGGGGGTGAACGGGGAGGAAGGAGTATAATAAGATATTGTGGCGTGCGATATGTATATCTTGCTTGCAGAAATGTAGCGACTCAATGTGACACTTGTCAACTATACACTATTTATCTCTTTATCAAATAATGTTCTGGCTCAATGTTCATTTAACTGCTGTTCGATTTGTTCGCGTTTCCCCGCGTCAAGTTGGAGTTCTCGTGTCACGAGTCATTGGTCACGTGACTGGTCGTTCGGAATGGCGGACGGCGTAAGATTCCTGGTGAACGTTTTTGTGGGATTTCCGAGCTTTCTGGCAGTTGGCGATTATTCTAGTATCCTTGGCTACGTTTCCTGGCGAGTTTCCTGGGTCTTGTATCTTGAGTTTCATGACGATTTTCAGTGGCGGTGGCGTTACTAACTGTAGTGATGTTTTGTTGTTCTTGAGTTTCCTGGCGGGTTTCTGTGGTGTTTTTAACTGACTGACTTGTATCTTGAGTTCTGGGGTCTTGTGTCCATTCTCTATGGCAGCAGCGGTTTTTATCTTGAATTTCGTAACAATTTTCGAGGCGGCGGTTCGTATCTTGAATTTCGTAACAATTTTCAAGGTGGCGGCAAAATGGCAAGAGTAATCCTTTAACTCTTGGAGGCAGTGTATTTCTCTGTAAAACCTTTTTACTTCAAACTTCATCTGACTGAGGTTTATTTACTGCAAGTCAAAGGGGTATTTATACAAATTTTAGGCTATGTATATATGAGCCTATGTAATTGGTTATAACTCACAATTACTAGAAGATACTATTTAGCACACTTTTGGAAATCAAGTAACTAACTAGCTAGATAAGGCTAATTTTATGTTTGTGATGAATTTGGCTAGTTAATAATTAGTCACTATTTGTGCAACTAACTAACTTGGAGGGGAGGCAGATGGGACGGCAGGAGAAGGTGGTAAGGTGGGAGGAGCTGTTGGGGGATCTGTTGACTGGATGGTGGGTTGGTTGGGGCCCTCTGGGAGGGAGGCGGCATGGTTTGGTGACTAGGATATATGAACAAAGTGGAGGGAGGGTGGGGATTGTGTTGGACAGAGTGGAATTTCATCGGGAAGGGGTAGGGGGGGGGGGGCCCTCTAGGGGGATCGGTTAGGGGGTGGGATCACTGTATTTATATGGGATAGACAGGTGTTAATAAATGAATGGAGTCCAAGTGACTATAAAAAATAAAAAAAAGTAACAGCTAGGGTCTTCTTTGGTCTTCCAACTGACTTGCTGTTGCTCTTTTTGTCATAGGGCTTGGACCAGGTTCTGGTACCTTCAGTAGCAGGATAGAATTCAAACTCCTCATAGTATTCTTCATCATCAGTGTTACCAATCTCCTTGATGACTACTGCATTGGTTTGTTCTCTGGTTTTGCTAGCATTGCTTGGTTGGGCTTTATATCTTGTTTCAGTCATACAATTCTTTGCATAGTGGCCTTCTTTTCTACATCTGAAGCATATGATATTGTATTCTTCTATAGTAGCTGCAAATCTCTGTACTAGTCTCCTATTGGTGCTTCAGACTTCTCTAACAATATCACCAAGATGTGCAGTCATCTTGGTGAACTGCTTGGCGAGTTCCTCCACTGGGTCAGCTTTGGCTGTCTTGGGGGTAGGTGGGGTTGGTTGTCTGTTTATAACTGTGGCAGATATGATACTAGTTGGCTTTGATAGCTCCATCTTGATGTCAGTTATTTTCTCCATTGAGTGTTTGGCAGGGTGTCTGGCAGTCCAATATTTCTGTATAAAGACCACTTTCTGATCAAGGGTCAGTGCAGCTGGGATAGACCAGATTGCTAGGGCAATTTCAGAGTAAACTCCATTGAGAAAGGTTGAATCTGCTATTTGTTCCTTGAGGTGGTCATCATAGCCAGCCAAGACCACTTTTTTCTCCAGTACCATTTAGGTTATACAACCTTTGGAAAGCACTTACAACATTATTTTTGGAGAAAAGAGACTAATAACATGGTGACCGATAGGCAATCTGAGGTACGTACTAGGTAGGGTGGCCCAAGCACTTTCAACTGGCAGCAGGTGGGGAGGGGCCCAGGCCTGGGGGGGGGCATGAGGGAGCTGCTGGCAGATGGACATAGAAGGGGTAGAGGTAGTGGCAGAGGCCAAGGATCTGAGAAGGTGAGCTTTGTGGAGATGGTGAAGGAGAGATAGCAGGCATCAGGACTAGAGGGCTGGCTGAGGAGAGGCAAGGAGACTGAGAAGGTGACAGTGTGTGAGGGAGCCACCCTTGGAAGGGGAGACAGTAGAGCTGGGGGAGTAGCAGCTGGGGAGAGTGTGACTGCTGATGGTGATGGGACTGCCAATCTGAAAAAAAATCCAGATGTGATGGCTGATGGTGAGGCTGAGCAGCTAAGGCTTAGAAGACAAGGAGATTTGGCAGATAGCATAATAGCCCTGGCAGTGGCCCCATTACTCAAAAAATTGATCTCAGCATTCGTGGTTACACTGTACTTCCAGGGCTTAGTGATAATAGTAAAAATGGTGCTGTGGCTCATCGCTAAGCAGGTGGCAGGTGCTACATTAGTGAAGTTTTTGAAGGGACTAGAGAGAGTAGAGGTGGGTTTTGAGAAGGCTGCACTACTAGAGGAGGCACTGAAGGTTGGATTGGTGGTTAGGGAGGTGTGTATTCCAATGACATGTTGCCTTAAGTGGGATTCCAGAGTAGTCCAACTGCTGGTGAAAGGAGTGCCCATGGTGACAGCAGAGGAGATGAGAAGGAGAGTTGAGAAAGTTATAGCAGAATATAGAGAGGTGGTAGATATTGGATTCAGGGTCTGGGAAGGGACCTCACTCAGAACTGGTGATGTGGATGTGAGGATTCAGCTGGCTGAGAAGGAAGCTACCAGGAAGGCAAGGGACTGGCCTTTGGTGATAGTCTGGGAAGCAATCTTGTACAAAGTGACAAGGGTGAAGGAAAGTGAGGAGGAGGAGGAGGATTTATTGGAAGCACTAGAAGAGTTGGGTGGTGCTGTAGAGCGGCAAGTAAAGGCTTGAGAGGCTTTTGTGGAGTCAACATACTTGGAGGTGGTAGATGGAAAGCAGATTTGAGTAGACAAGGAGTAGTGGGAAAGGGCTCAGGAGTGTAAGAGACAGAAGGAGCTGCTGGCTAAGCTGGATAATAGACCACTGGAGGATGCAAGCAAGGTAAAGGGCACAGGGGGAGCCAGAGCAAGTATCTGGGCTGGTGAGGGAGAGGGGAAGGCTGGGAAGGAGGCAGGGGAGGATAAGGAGAAGCCTAGTAATGACCCATATGCTGATGGTATACTGGAGGTTTGGGAGGAGGACTGGGAGGGCTCTCCTACCCCTATCCCTCTTATCAGGTGAGGCCTGGCTTCCCAAAACAAGGTGGTAGAGGATGTGCCAATACAGGGAGCCCAGAGGGTACAATTCAGAGTTTCGGAGGTAGCATATGGGGGACAGGTGGTGGTGGCTGGAGAGGAGGAACTAGTGGATATCCCAGAGGTATGGGATGAGTCTGTAAGCACTGGGGCTGACACCACAATACTGGATGGAGGGAGGCTGGTGACTCCAGGTGGGAAGGAGGTGGGGAACTTACTTTGGATATACCAGATGATGAATAACCTAGTGGTGGAAAAGTTGGGGGAGGTGGACTTGTGAGTGATAGGTGATGAGCATTGGGTGAGAATTCTGCAGAGAGATGGAGTGATGAAGGCATTGAAGGCAGAAATTCTTACAGTGTACCTGGAGGAGGAAGGGTATGAGGTGGATAAGGAGAGAGAGGCAGAGATAGTGGTCATTGCTGGGGAGAGGGCTGAATACTGCTGGAATAAGCATTATAGATTGCAGCTCTGGCAGGAGGCCTGTCTAGAATACCGAGAGGAGTTCAAGAAGAAGGCAGATGGGGAGATGAATGAACTGCTGGCTGGATTGGAGGCTCAGAGGGCTGAAGAGGAGGAGGTGGCTACAGAACATAATCTGGACATGGCATAGGAGGAGATGAGTATGGAGTAGTAGAGATCAATAAATAACATAATGTATTTCATTATGAATAGTACAACCAACATTTTTTCCTTAAATGTGAATGGGTTATGGAGTGCTGCTAGACATAGGAATATTTTTACTTGGATAAAGAGATTGGAGGCTGATCTCTTCCTCTTGCAGGATATCAGGTATGAGGATAATTCTGATAAGATAGAATGGACAAAGGAATGGGGAGGTGTGGCAATTTGGAAGGGCAAGATTGGGATTTTGGTTCAGAAAGGCAGAGAGGAGATACAGGATGTGAGGAGCTGGGGGGAGAGACTGGTCTAGGGTGAGTGGATTCGTGTAGGCTGGGAGCTAGTTACAGTTGGCTCCTGTTACTGCCCTGCTGTATGGGGTGAGCATGTAGATTGGGTGAAAGGTCTATAGGAGAGTGAGATCCTTGCAGAGGCTGGGGTGGATATGCTTGTGGGAGATTTCAATATGGTTCAGGACATACTGATGGATAGAACAGATAGAGGACAAGGTGCTGAGAGTAGGAGTGGAGGACTGGTGGCGTGGGAGGAAGTAGAAAGACTAAGTGTACTGGTAGATGCTGGTAGGGAGTGCTGGGGAGATAGGAGGGTTTATACACATTGGGCAGGGGGCCTGGGGACAAGAATTGACTAGATTCTGATGGCCAGCTACTGGAGCCTAGATGTTTGGAAGATGCTGGAGGTGGAATGGTATCCATGATCAGATTACTGGGGGCTTTTGGGACAGGGGTGCTTTGGGGGAAGTGGGGATGGATCTGGACATTGGCACCTTAATTCCTCTTTGTTAGATGATAAGACCCAGTAAGATGAGTAGACTAAAGACATTCAGCTGAGAGTGGAGAACTGGTGGCAGGAAGGTGCCTTAGTTGGGGTTCAGTGGATGCAGATGAAGGAGATGGCCAAGATTTACTAGAGTGAGGCTGGCAAGGAGGCAGGAAAGCAAAAAAGGTGAAGAGTGCTTTGGGATTCTACTAGATTGGCTAGGCTCCTGGAGAAGTGGGTGGGCTGACGATATTGGAGAGAAAAGAAGGTTGGAGATTAATGAGAGCAAAGATAGAGGTTGGAAAACTACAATAGATACTGCAGGAAGAGGAAGAGGCAAGGGTACAAAGCTTGGCAGCACAGCTTTGTTGGCAGGATCTGGAGGAAGGGGAGAGGTCTTCCAAGTTTCTTACAAGAGTCCTTAGGGCAAGAAGGGTACAGCAACAGTGGGAAGGGGTACTTGACTTGGATGGTGTACTAGTGTATAGTGTACAGGACATTTTTAGATCACTGAAGAAGTGATGGAGTGGATTGTGGAGTGAGGAGGAGGGTGGGGCAGATGCTGCTGCCATTGACCGAATATTGGAGGATTGGTACCCACTATAAGTAAAGAGGCTAGATGACCTGGTGATACCTATACAGGAGGATGAGATACACCAGATTCTTGCTGTGACAATGCCAGGTACAGCATCTGGGGAGGATGGTCTGCCCTGGGACTTCTGGAAGCGAATGGTTGGAGTCTCAGGTATGATGGGAGAGATGACAGCATTGTGCAACTTTATCCTATAGACAGGGAGATGGGTGGGAGAGCAGGATCTTGGGCTGGTGACACTGCTTTATAAGAATAAAGGAAGGCAGGAGGATTGGAAGAACTGGCAACCGATAATATTGCTAAATATGGACAGAAAGTTGGTAACTAAGGTAGTGGTTGCAAGACTACAGAAGATGGCCCAGCAAGTCGTGGGTATTGAGCAGAGGGGATTTGTGAGTGGTTGGCTCATTAGGGATGGCACAGCCTGGGTACATGGAGTTATTGAAGAGGCAAGGGCCTGTAGACTGGATGGGTGTCTAGTATTCTTGAACCAGGAGAAGGCTTATGATCAGGTGTAACAAGTCTGGCTGGCGAAAGTATTGGATAGAATAGGGGTTCTATACCAATTCTGGTCAGCAATAGTCAGTCTACTGGAAGAGAGTAGGGCTGCACTTATGTATAATGGACATAGAGGGGTAGCATTCCCCTTAGGTAGGGGGGTGCCCTAGGGGGACCCACTGTCCCCCATTTTGTATGCTCTTTCCCTAGAACCCCTTATGGACAGAATTAGGCAGAGGATAGTAGGGCTCTCTGTCTTTGACATTGGGTGGAAAGTTGGGGCCTTTGCAGATGACATAGTGGTTGGTTTGGGATCGATCACTGATGTCAAGAAGCTCAAGAAGACAGTGGAGTGGTATGAGGAGAACTCTGGGGCTAAGCTGAATTGGCATAAGTGTGAAATGATGGTACTAGGCAATAGCCTGGTGGGAGGGGAGATTATAGGAACAATCATCCCCACTGGTGAGGCAGTATAGTACTTAAGCATCTATTTGTCAGTCTATGGGTCAGTTCTGCCCAGGCTTTGGTGAGAGCAGAGGATTGGAATCTGGGAGGAGGCTCTGTGGAGTTGGAGGGGAAGATACTTTTCTCTAGCAGGGCGAGTCTTGATTTTGAATGTCTACTGGCTGCCAAAGTTGTGGTATCTGGCTTATTATCTGGACTTCCCAGCCTAGGTGGTGAAGAGATTGATGAAGTTGGTGGAGGAATGGATTTGGACTAGCAGGTGGAGTCAGATTGGTTGGGAGACCTTATCCTTTTTTTTTTTTTTTT
>RBNI01005834.1:0-12068 GCA_003990745.1 Jimgerdemannia flammicorona
CTTCCTAATGAAAGACTACTTTGTCTAACACCATCGCCACCCTCCCACCACTCTGCTCACAGATCTTTACTACCAGACTGCGATGTCGGCCCCACTGAGAATCCCAGCTCACCCACCATCCAGTCAGCAGATCCCCCAACAGCTCCTCCCACCTTAATACCTTCTCCCGCAGCCCCAACCACTGCTCCTTCTCAAAAACAAAAAGCCAATGACTCACCATTCCCACCTATATTACTAGCACCCACCCTATAGTGAGCCAACTATCCCCTACCCCTCTCACAAGCCGAGATCTCAAGTCCTCCCAGCGATCCCCCTCCCCTACCCCCCTACACCCCACACCCAGTCTATCCCCTATTGTAGCCCAAAATTCCCCCAAAACCTCACACTCTCCCAGCCAATGTTCTGGCATCTGTACATAACCCCCAGCTTGCCCAATATCATAACACTCCTCACAGTCAAATTGTCCACCATCCACCAAATGCCCCATATGGAAATTCAGCATGATATTCCTCCACAATATTCTCCACCATACCACCCAGAACTTGGGGGGAAGCCACCTCCATATCTCAGCACTCCAAGACCAGATACCAGCCCAGTCCCACTCCTTACCAATCCTTGCTGCCTGTCAGCCACTTGGCCAAAGGTCCTGGCCAGGCCCCTGCTGATACTCTACTTCCTCCCCAATATTGAACATAGCAAGTGGAGCACCCCCCAGGAGTAATCTATCCCAATGCCACATATTAGGCCCCCACACCTCCTCTCCCTCATTATCTTACCATCACAGGCCAATTCAGTGTGCTCCATCAGCCATGCCTCACCAAAAGCCCTTGAACTGCAGCTGCCTAGTGCCATTCAGCCCCACCAAAGAGAGCAGATCTCCGGAGGACCCCTGAGGGGATGATCACATCTCCCATACCTTCTGCAGCAAATGTACCCAACCATCACCCTGCAGTTCTACAGCTCTCTTCAACCACCAGGCTCACAAGCAGTACAGCCTCCTAGGAAAGTCCACCAGTCCAAGGCCCCCCCTTACTACCAGCCTCGCAAGAGTATCCCAACTGACCTGGGACCTCCTCCCCACCCAGATCCAATCCCTAGCTACCTTCATCAGCTTCTTCATCTCCTCAAACTCCTCCTAGTACTCAATGCAAGCCTCCTGCCAAAGCTGCAATCCATGACACTTGTTCCAACAGTACTCAGCCCTCTCTCCAGCAATGACTATCATCTCTGCCTCTCACTCCTTGTCTACCTCATATCCTTTTTCCTCCAGATATACTGCAAGAATTTCTGCCTTCAGTGCCATCATCACTCCATCTCCCAGTGCTCATCACCCATCACTCGTAAGTCTACCTCCCCCAACCCCAACTCTTCTGCCACTAGATTATTCATCATCCTGTACATCCAAAGTAGGTTCTCCACCTCCTTCCCTCCAGGGGTCACCAGCCTCCCTCTATCCAGCATTGTGGTGTCAGCTCCAGCACTCACAGCCTCATCCCATACCTCCGGGACATCCACCAGTTCCTCCTCTCTGGCTGCCACTATATGTCCTCTGTCCATCATCTCTAGAATGCCGAATTTCACCCGATGAGTCCCCAGTATTGTCACATCCTCCACCATCTTGTTTCTGGAAGCTGGGCCTCACCTGATAAGAGAAGAAGGAGTGGGGGAATTCTCCCAGACCTCATCCCAAACCTCCAAGGTGCCATCAGTGTATGGGTCAATAATCTTCACCTCCTTCACCTTCCCTGTCTCCTCCCCAGCATTCCCACTCCTCTTGCCAACCCAGACACTCACTTTGGCCCCTTCCACACCTATTGTCTTACTCACATCCTCCTGTGATCTGTTCCCCAGTTTAGCCAGCAGATCCTTCTGTCTCTTATGCCCCTGAGCTCTTTCCCACTGCACCTTGTCCACTCAAATCCTCTTTCCATCCACCACCTCCAGGTGCGTCGACTCCACGAAAGTCTTCTAAGTCTTTGCTTGCTGCTCTATAGCACTATCCAATTCTTCCAGTGCTTCCAATAAATCCTCTTCCTCCTCTTTACTTCCTTTCACCCTCATCACCTTGCACAAGATTGCTCCCCAGACTATCACCAAAGGCCAGTTTCTTGCCTTCCCAGTAGTTTCTTTCCCAGCCAGCTGAATCCTCACATCCACATCCCCAGTCCTGAGTGAGGTCCCTTCCCAGACCCTGAATCTGATATCCACCACCTCTCTATACTCTGCCATGATATCCTTAACTCTCTTTCTCATCTCCATCACTGTCACCATGGGCACTCCTTTCATCAGCAGTTGGACCACCCTTGGATCCCATTTCAGACACCTCGCCATCAGAACACACCCCTCCCCAACCACCAACCCAATCTTCAATGTCTCCTCCAGTGGCTCAGCCTCCTCAAAACTCACCTCCACACCCTCCAGTCCCTTCAAAAACTTCACTGACACAGCTCCTGCCACCTGCTTAGTAATAAGCCCCAGCACCATTTTCACCATCACCACTAAGCTCTGGAAGCACAGTGTAACTGTGAATGCCAAGATTGATTTTTTGAGTAACGGGGCCACTGCCAGATCTGTCACGCCATCTGCCAAATCTCCTTATCTTCCAAGCCTCAGCTGCTCAGCCTTGCTAACAGCCATCACATCTGGATTTTTTTCCAGATTAGCAGTCCCATTGCCATCAGCAGTCACACTCCCCCCAGCCACTACTCTCCCAGCTCCACTGCCCCCCTTTTCAAGAGCTACTCTACCATACACCACCACCTTCTTGGTCTCCTTGCCCCTCCTCAGCCAGCCCTCCAGCCCTGATACTTGCTGCCTCTCCTTCACCATCTCTGCAAAGCTCACTCTCTCAGACCCTTGTCCACCACCAATACCTCCACCTCTTCTGTGTCCTCTCGCCAGCAGCCCCCTCATGCCCCCTCCCAGGCCCAGGCCTCTCCCCACCTACTGCTAGTTGAAAGCGCTTGGGCCACCCTGCCCAGTATGCACCTCAGGTTGCCTGTCAGTCACTATATTGTTAGTCTCTTTTCTCCAAAAATGATGTTGTAAGTGCCTTCCAAAGGTCGTGTAACCTGAATGGTACCGGAGAAAGCGTCTACTTGAATTTCTTATACAGAGACAATGTGGCCAAGATATTTGACTTGTTTCTTAAAGAATTCATACTTCTTGAGCTTGGTATAAAGCTTGTATTTTCACAAGATCTCTAGGACTATTCAAATGTATTTGAGGTGTTCTTCTTTAGTTGTGCTAAAGATCAGGATGTCATCAAGATATATCAATAGGAAAATAAATAGTTGGTCCTTAAATATCTTATTCATCAGAGTCTGGAATATGGCAGGTACATTGGTGAGATCAAATGCTAAGACTAAGAATTCATAGAGTTCAAAGGAGGTCATGAACATAGTCTTGGAAATATCTTCTGACTTAATTCGAATCTGGTGGTATTCTGACATGAGGTCTAACTTGGTGAAGTACTTAGTATTCTTGAGAGTATCAAAGATTTGATCAATCAAGAGTAGTAGATAGCAGTTCTTGACAGTGAGTTTGTTGAGTATATAATAGTCTATATATATTTACAGAGTACCATCCTTCTTCTTAATAAATAGGACTAGTGAGCCATAAGGAGATTTGCTTGGCTAAATAGCTCCTCATATAAGTAGTTCTTCTAGTTTCTTCTTGACTGCTTCAATTTCAAATAGTGATATATGGTATATATGTTTCTTGGATAGTATAGCTTCTGGAGTCAGTTTGATTTCATAATCAACTTCTCATATAGGTAGTAGGCTAGATAGTTTATCTGGAAAGATATTCTTGAATTCTTCTAGTAGTAACTTGATACTTTTATTGACTGATAGTCTCTTGTCTTGTTTCTTAGAGCAGACCATTATAATAAAGGCATGTATTGCCTTCTTGAGTGCTCTCTTGTACTGTATAGCTGACAGTATTACAATCTGGGTCTTACTCATGGTCTTGTCTGTCTTGATAGTGATGTCAGCTCTATCTTGAAGTAAGGTGACTTCATTCTTATACCAATCGATATCTGGGTTATATTTCATAAGTCAGAGTTTTCCTAGAATCAGGTTATGATCTCCTAGTAGTGCAATCTCAAAGTCTACTCATTCTCAATATTTCTGGATCTTGATGGGTAGTTTGGTAATAATTGATTCAATGGGGTACAGAGTACCATCTGTAGTAACTATATTATTGTTCTTAGGTATGGGCTTAATAAGGATCTTGAGGCTTTCGATGAGGTTCTGATTGATGAAGTTCCCTGTAGCTCTGCTGTTTATGAGTACTTGAACTTCTTTTTCTTTAACTAGGCCTTTGAAAATGAGCATAGCTTAAGCTTAATTTTTACTAAGACTTACTGCTTGATTGGTACTACCAAAATCTTTTTGGTCTCATTTAGTTTCAGAGAGTTCTTGGACTTCTGTAATCTTGAGTTGACTGGCTTTTTCCAAGATCATTTGCATGACTTAGTCTCCTTCTTTGACTATATAGTCTTAATTCTTCTGGTTAATAAGCAGAACTTAAACTTGTCCTCAAAAGTCTAGGTCAATAATACTAGTACCTATGTACATCTAAATAATGTTTGATACTGAGTCCTAATTGTAGTATAATTCTAGTATAATGTCCTTCAGGACATTGAATTGTAATTCTAGTAGACACTAGAGTTTGGCCCTTGGCTGGAATGATAACTTGTTTGACTGAGTGTAGGTCAAGACTAGTGCTCTGAATGAGTCAATCCAGATGGAATTCGGATGGGATTCAAATTCCATCTAGATCAACTTAGATGGGATTTGAATCCCATCTAGATAGATTCAAATCAACTATTGTTTTGATTTCCAAATTAGATAATTAAATGTTTACATCAATAACTTGATGAATAATCATTTAAATTTGATGATCTTAGTGTTATTTGAAAGCTCTTAATAAGTTTCTAATGATACTAAGTATATTAAAATCAGATTACACATTGCCAAAATATTAAGGAAAACATTCTATTTGATGAAATTTCCAAAATTGGCAAATCAAACAATTTTCAAAATCAGTAATTCAGATATTTTTCTTCATAACTTAGTAATGCATGATCTGATTTCAATGTTCTTGATATCATTAGATAGGCCTTATTAAGGGCCTTTTCTAGCTTCAATCTATCCTCATGGTAGACAGAGCTTTTCAATATGGCCATTGGTAAAAATAAGTATCTTAGTAAAGGAAAGAAGGGTCTTAAGAAGAAGATTGTCAATCCTTTTACCTACAAGGATTGGTATGACATTAAGGCCCCCTGCCAAGTGGGCAAGACCTTGGTTAACCGCACTCAGGGTTTGAAGAACACCAACAATTCCTTAAAGGGCCACATTATCAAGGTTTCTCTCAGGGATCTGAGCAAGGATGAAGAGCATGCTTTTTGCAAAATTAAGCTATGTGTTGATGAAATCCAGGGCAAGAACTGCCTCACCAATTTCCATGGCATGGACTTTACCTCCGACAAGCTCAGGTCATTGGTTAAGAAGTGGTAGTCTCTGATTGAAGCATTCATCAAAGTTAAGATCACTGATGGTTACCTCCTCTGCCTGTTTGTCATTGCCTTTACCTTGTGCCACTGCAATCAGCTGCATAAG
This sequence comes from Jimgerdemannia flammicorona, assembly GCA_003990745.1. Lineage (NCBI taxonomy): Eukaryota > Fungi > Mucoromycota > Endogonomycetes > Endogonales > Endogonaceae > Jimgerdemannia > Jimgerdemannia flammicorona. The sequence continues at coordinate 5,625 of RBNI01005834.1, forward strand.
ACTACCTATGTGCAGTCTGGCCAGATCCACCAGATCTACAAGAAGATGTTTGACATTATGACCCAGGAGGCTACCTCATATGACCTGAAGGAGGTCATTGCCAAGTTCATCACTTCCTCATCCCCTAATGTCCAGGATACCATTAGTTACTGTATCAAGAAGGCCTGCCAGGATATCTATCTCCTCCAGAATGTCTATATTCATAAGGTTAAAATTCTGAAGGTGCCTAAGTTTGATGTCCAGAAGTTGCTGGAACTCCACGGCAGTGATGCCAGTGATGCTGACATTGGCACTAAGGTCAACAAGGACTTTGTCGAGCCAGTGGTTCAAGAGTCTGTCTAAGTTTCCTTAACATAGTAGTACATCTCTAAATAAAAACAAAACCGGACCTCAGAAAAAAAAAAAAAAAAAAAAAAAAAAAAAGGCCTTATTAAGGGCTTTCAAATAAGATCATCAAATTTGGATGATTATTCATTGAGTTATTGATATAAACATTTAATTGTCTAATTTGAAAATCAAAACAATGGTTGATTTAAATTCATCTAGATGGGATTCAAATCCCATCTGAGTTGATCTGAATGAGATTTAATCTAAATCAATCTGAATCCAATCTAGATTAAATTGACTTGTTAGGAGCACTAGTCAAGATCAATGACTTCTTCTATTTGATATTGAGAGACCTAGGTCTTCAGGTGAAGCTTCTTGATCTTGAGCTTGAATTGACTAATAGTAGAGTTGACAGATGTGTCTTTGGACAATACAGTGACTGGTTTTGAGAGTTCACTAGTCTTTTTAGGATATTTGGTTGTAATATATCCTGTTTGGCAATAGAAGAAACAGGCTCCAGATTTCTTCAGGTGGTCCTTTTCTTTAGGTATAAGTACACAACCTCCAAGTTACCAAAATTACATATTATTCTCAGAACTAATTTGGAAACTACATATGAAACTACAAAATAAGTTACTGAAGAGATCACCTGATTATACAAAATATATCAGCAAGTATGAGAACCTACTATCAAGATACAAGAATATCAGAAGAAGTACTATAACCATAAGACTGACTCTATATCTCTATAACTAGTTTTGGTATACTATACTATTATAAAAGAAAACTGAAGTATCAAACTCAAACTGAGATAAGAAGAACCCTATCTCATCCATCAAAGATTCATGAATTATACTTATCAACTCAAGACCAAGATATACTACAACTATACAAAGACCTCATTACTTAGTAGAAGTAAAATACATTTGAATAACCCTATTTGCTCTATCTATATCATCTCTATTGGAGAATGACAGATACTTCATCTGAACTCAAAAAAGCTAACATTGTCAAAACTAATCTCAAGCCCATCTATAATAGATATTATTACTAGAAATTGCCTTAGATTACAGAAAATATCATTTCTGAGAGGTTTGAACCCCCAGCTATGATATTGGAAGCTCTCACTCTAGACAAAGATGGCCAGTCCTCACAAATATACTAGTAGCTAAAAAAAAAAGAGAATCAAGACCTGTTATTCTTATACAACTATCACCACTAAGGATAGCCTTAATTTTGCAAGAGATAGAGATAATGATACCTTTGAAACTGATGATATCAGAAGTCAGAAAATTGCTTAGACTTTGCTAGAAATAATGTTATTAATAGTGATATCATCAAGACTAATTAGACAGTATCTAAATCTATAAATAGCTTAGCAGTTATAGTATAGTTAGATTAGTCTTATATAATGTAACTGTGAACTGACTCAGCAGTCAGATAATCTCTTGATATATCAGATCACACTTATACTATATGACTGCATTCTGACTCAGCAAGGCACTAAGTGCTATATCCATATTCAGCATAGTCCAGATAGCTCCTCACTAGTATAAATACTCCCTCTCCAGACCTCAGAATCTCAGACTTGAACAATCTGAACACAACTTCTGAATATTTCTCTACAATATTCTCTCATACAACTACTCTTAGTATAGCAATATCATGAATAGCGAATAAACCTATTTAATAACTCACAAACTACTCTTAAGTAAATCTGCTCCCTGTTAGATCTCACTCCTAACCCCATTATAAAATTTCCTAATTGGGTATTGTCTACAGTGATATACTGATTCAACTAAGCTGGTCTTAGTTTTTTAAACTTTCTGAAATATGGAAAATCCTGAATATCTAGAACTAGTCTAAGAAAGGACTTTGGTTGAGATATCAACTCAATCTTGAAATCAATAAGCATAGAGAATATACTCCATATGAAATTGATCCTGATCTTAAGAAAACAGTCTTCTAGAATATCCAGAATCTCTAGAAAACTCTTCCAGAACTACATAATGGTTACCCTAATAAGTAACCCTCTTATATCAGAGGTAAGCTTAGTGTTCTTTTTATTTATAGTATCTAAGTCCATTGGTGCTAGGTTAACTATCCTTGGTTAGTTCTTGTAGCAGTTCTTGAAGTAGTTCTTCTTATAGTGTTCTGGTTCAAAGTAGTTACCAAAGGTGATGATATCAAACCTATCAGTGATTCTCATAGCTTCATTAAGATTTTTGGGCTCTTCTAGCTCAACCTTAACTTGTGTGTTTTCCTTCAGATCTTGGATATAGTAGTCTATCTTTTCATCCTCAGATATTACTGATAGCTCAAGTAGAATTGACAAGAATTGTATATTGTAGCTTTATATAGACTTGAGTTACTTGATGTTCACTAGCTTGTCTCTAGCATTAGCAGGCTTGAACTACTTATAAAGAGCTCTCTTGAAAGCTTCTCAGTCTCTAATTTATGCAAATGAGTATATAGATATAACTATGATATAATTGTATCACTAGATAGCTGTATTTCCTCAGAGGAGTGTAGTAGTAAATTAGACTTGCATATCTTCTTCCATTCTTATAAGCTCAAAGTATTGATCCAACTGAAAGATTTATATATCTATAGATAGTCCTCCTCAATGACTATCAAAGATATCTGACTTAAGTGGCTTGAAACTGACTAGTACTATAGCAGAATATGATATACTTATAGTTCTTGTTTTCTGTTATTCTAGTTATACTTGAAGTTTTTAGATTTGGTGGGCTATAGTATTAATCATATATATTCTTTATATTGAGCTACAGTCCTCTTACTTCTTCTGTAGCAGAGAGGTCTATCTGGTAGGCTGACTCTTCATGGCTCATTTCAGGTTCATATAACTAGTTGCGACTGGTTTCTGAATTCATGTGAGATTTCTTAATAAGGCAAGATATAATGACACTACTACTATCAAGTGTAATGGTTCTAGTTTTTTTAAGAAGAAGTAGCTAAATCTGAGAGTTCTAATTGGTTTAAAGTAACTCAAAGAGATATTTAAAGGTTTAAGTGTTCTTGAAGAATTTCTGAGAGAAAATATTCTAAGCTTTATTTAGGCAGAGAACAAGGATATTTATATAGAATCTGAAAGAAAGATCTAGAAAGATTTTGGAAAAAAAGAGAAATGCTAAGAAATAAGTTCTCAGCAAAGATGACTAATATAGTTCTATAATATTTCAAAAGGTTCTATAACTAGCTAAGATAAGATACTTAGTACTAAAGAAAGACAAGAGTATTCTAGTAGTATCTGAGTATTGAGAGAAGATTTCTAAACAAGTAAAAGATGGCAGAACATAGTAGAATGTTCAAAAAATGACAAGAAAAGACTAACTAAAAGACATGAAAATATACTAAGACTAAATATAACTATGAAATTAGATCCTCTACATTTGTAAAATCTCTACATTTGTAAAGTTTCTATATTTGTGAAAATATGACTGCTATTTGTAAGGATTTAGATACTACTATTTTCTATTTCTATTTTATATCATATGTTACAATATATTCTATTATCTATATAGATATTTAGGTTTTACACCAGTTTGAAAACTCTACAGACCATCCATGGACTCATAGATTGAACTCTAGAATGATTTCTTTTTCCTGAAAAATGTACAAATACACAGATTAGCTAGATCAAATCACCTACATTTAAACAGTCACATACTGATTTCTGACATACTTTCAAGATTCAGCTAGGTAAAGGTCATATTCTACTTCAGAGACTCAGCCAGAACATGGGCACTTTCAGCACCAATGCAATTTCCTGAATTTTAGCAGGGCTCACTAGACCTGTGTACTTTTATATATAATGATGACATGAATGTTATTTTTTTTTTTTTTTTTTTTTTTTAATGGACTCAATGTTCTGTGGATTTTTATTAGAAGAGAACCTAGACTATATAGGCCAAAACTCTCTCTCACTACCCATCAAGCACTGTCTCCCCTTTAACTTAGGCTAGCTATTGTCCAGCAGCTCAACTATATTAGGTATAGCAGGGCTTATATTGGCCTATACCTCATTCTGTACACCATACTCTCCCTACTACCAGAGGGAACTCAGCCATATACCAATGACTGAAAGTATATGCCTGAGATTCCAATGTATGTACAAGGCTATGCTCGAGCCAAATAGAATAGCCTCTGCCACTCTAAAGCAAATAATAGGCAAAGAAAAACTCTTATCAAAGTACATCATAGTGGGTAGAGCCTGGTTCTTCCAGTTGAGATGAGTAAAGGACTTATATGTAAGACAGAAGGAGACCCCCAATACTCTACTACTTAAGCTTGTAGGCCTTGATTACATTGTTGTATCAGCTCCTAGTTCTAGTTAAGTATAGCTAAGATATCTGAAATAGGTAGCCTTGGGCCTCCTGATTCCCCCCAATGACCAGGGCCCAACCTGCCAAATTGCCAAAAGAAGCCAAGAGTGACACCTACCATCTAACTACTCTATACCAATCAAAAGGCCTCACTGAAGCAGTACTCACCCCAGCTGTAAGAGAGTTACTTGTTAGGGTAACCATTACATAGTTCTGAAAGAGTTTTCTGGAAGTTCTGGATATTCTAGAAGACCATTTTCTTAAGGTCAAGATCAATTTCATATGGAGTATGTTCCCTATGCTTATTGATTTCAAGATTGGATTGATATCTCAACCAAAGTTCTTTTTTGGACTAGTTCTGAATGTTCAGGATTTTCCATATTTCAGAAAGTTCAAGAAACTAAGACTAGCTTAGTTGAATTGGCATATTGCTGCAGACAATACCCAATTAGAAAATTTTGTAATAGGGTTAGGAGTGGGACCTAATAGGGAGTGGATTTACTTAAAAGTGATTTGTGAGTTATTAAATAGGTTTATTCACTATTCATGATATTGCTATACTAAGAGTATTTTGTATAAAGAGGTATTGTGGGGAAGTGTTCAGGAGTGTTCTTGTGTGTTTGAGTCTGTTTGTATCTGTTTTTGTCTATTTCTGAGGTCTGGGAGAGGGGGTATTTATACTAGTGAGAGGCTATCTGAACTATGCTAAATATGGATGTAGTACTTAGTGCCTTGCTGAGTCAGAATACAGTTACATAATACAAGTGTGATCTGACATATCAAAAGATCATCTGACTGCTGAGTCAGTTCACAGTTATATTGTATAAGGCTAATCTAACTATACTATGACTGCTAAGCTATCTATAGATTTAGATGCTGTCTGGGTAGTCTTCGATAACATCACCATCAATGACATTATCTCTGATGAAGTAGTTGTCTAGGAAGAGTTATTCGTGGATTAACTCTCCTTGTTCACTGAGATAATAATACATTAGAACTTTATCACCATCTCACAGAATAGCATCATCTGTCTCATATGCTGGGTAAGATATTAGTGGACAAAGGAGTGGTGTATTATCTTTGCTTTCATCGGATTCACTATCTGCATACCTTCTATAGATTACAGCACTATGAGTTATAGGGTTGTAGTAAGCTAGTAGCTATGGTTCATGTCATTCATACTTGGATGGTGGAGTTGTAAGAGGGTTGCTTTTTAGGGTAACCATTACGTAGTTCTGGAAGGGTTTTTTGGAAGTTCTGGATATTCTGGAAGACCATTTTCTTATGGTCAAGATCAATTTCATATGGAGTACGTCCTCTATGCTTATTGATTTCAAGATCAAGTTGATGTCTCAACCAAAGTCCTTTTTCAGACTAGTTCTGGATGTTCAGGATTTTCTGTATTTCAGGAAGTTCAAGAAACTAAGACCAGCTTAGTTGAATTGGCATATCGCTGCAGATAATACCTAATTAGGAAATTTCATGATGGGGTTAGGAGTAGGACCTAACGGGGAGTGGATTTACTTAAGAGTGGTTTGTGGGTTATTAAATAGATTTATTTGCTATTCATGATATTGCTATACTAGGAGTATTTGTATGAAGGGGTATTGTGGGGAAGTGCTCAGGAGTTGTGTTTGGATTGTTCAGTTCTGAGATTCTGAGGTCTGGGGGAGGGGGTATTTATACTAGTGAGGGGCTATCTGGACTATGCTAGATATGGATGTAGCACTAAGTGCTTTGCTGAGTCAGAATGCAGTCATGTAGTACAAGT
>RBNI01005835.1:0-12067 GCA_003990745.1 Jimgerdemannia flammicorona
AAAAAAAAAAAAAAAAAAAAAAAAAAAAAAAAAAAAAAAGAGGCAATGGGTGAGATGGGCTTCTTTTAGACTAACTAAACTCTTGGAGAATTGGGCAGGGCTGGCAATGTTGGAGGAGGGAGAGGATTGGAGAGTAATGAGGGCAAAAATGGAGGTTGGAGAATTACAACAGGTGTTGTAGGAAGAGGAGGAGGCAAGGGTGCAGAGCTTGGCAGCTTGGCTTCATTGGCAGATTTTAGAGGAAGGGGAGCAGCCCTCAAAGTATCTCATGAGGGCCCTCCGGGTGAGAAAGGTATAGCAAAGTTGGGAGGGGATACTTAACTCTGATGGGGTACTGGTGCATAGTATACAAGACATTCTTGGGTCATTAAAGGAGTGATGGAGCAGACTATGGAGTGAGAAGGAGGGTGGGACTGATGCTGCTGCCATTGACTGAGCATTGGAGGATTGGTATCCCCCACAAGTAAAGGGGCTGGGTAACTTGGTGTTGTCAGTATAAGAGGAAGAGATACATCAGGAACAATACTGGATATGGTACCTGGGGAGGATGGTCTGCCCTAGGACTTCTGGAAGAAGATGGTGAGAGTCTCAAAAGTACTGGGTGAGATGACAGCATTATGTGATTTTATATTACAGACAGAGAGATGGGTGGGGGAGCAGGATCTGGGGATGGTGACATTTCTTTATAAGAACAAAGGAAGGTGAGAGAACTGGAAGAACTGGCAGCTGATTATGCTGCTGGACATGGACAGAAAGTTGGTAACTAAGGTGGTGGTCACAAGGCTACAGAAGGTTGCCCAGCAAGTCCTGAATGTTGAGCAGTGGGGCTTTATAGGAGACCAGCTCATTAGGGATGGCACAGCCTGGGTACATGGAGTTATTGAAGGGGCATGAGCTTGTGGACTAGATGGGTGACTGGTCTTCTTGAACCAGGAGAAGGCTTATGACTGGGTATGGCAAGTCTGGCTAGTGAAAGTATTAGATAGGACTGGGGTACTGCACCAGTTCAATGATCAGCCTACTGGAAGGAAGTAGGGCTGCACTCATATGCAATAGACAGAGGGGTGTCATTTCTCCTGAGTAGGGATGTGCCCCAGGGAGACTTACTGTCCCTCATTCTGTATACTCTTTCTCTGGAACCCCTAATGGACAGAATTAGGTAGAAGATAGTGGGGCTCACTGTCTTTGGAATTGGGTGGAAAGTTGGGGTCTTTGCAGATGATATGGTGGTTGGCCTGGAATAAATTGCTGATGTTGAGGAGCTCAAGGAGACAGTGGAGTGGTATGAGGAGAACTCCAGGACTAAACTCAATTGGCACAAGTATGAAACTATGGTGTTAGGCAATGGTCTGGTAGGAGGGGAGGTTATTGGAACAATCATCCCTACTGGTGAAATAGTGTGGTACTTGGGTATTTATTTGTCAGTATATGGGTTGGTCCTATTCAGACATTAGTAAGAGCAGAGGGTTGGAATTTAGGGGGAGGCCCTGCAGAGCTGGGGGGATTACCACCTATCTTTAGCAGGGCATGTCTTGATTTTGAACATCTATTAGCTGCTGAAGTTGTGGTATCTGGCTTATTATCTGGACTTCCCAGCATGGGTGATGAAGAGATTGATGAAGCTGGCCAAGGGGTAGATCTGGGCTAGAAGAAGGAGTCGGATCAGTTGGGACATCTTGTCCTTACCAGTGGTGAGAGGAGGCCTTGGACTGGTGGACTTTTCAAAGAGACTATACTGCTTGAGGGCATGGTGGTTAAAGAGAGCAGAGGAGTTGAGATGGGGCAGTTGGGTCCCTCTATTGCAGAAGGTCTGGGAGATGAGATCCTCACCAAGAGGCTTGACAGGAGATCTCCTATCTTTGGTTGGGCTTTGGAACACTAAACAATTGCATTATAAAGGCTTCTGGTGAGAGGTAGCATAGGGGGCACACTGCATTGAAATTTGTTGGCAGGGGAATGAAGGGGAGGCAGCTTGGGACCTGGTAATGTGGAGATGGAACTGAGTGTTGCTGGGAGGCATTCTCTTAATTGATTTTGTTATTAGTGATGGGATAGAATGCCAAAGGGAACCAGGCCAGGATCTGTGGTCTAGCGGATGGCAGGGAGTGGGTATTGGTGAAGAGTGGAACTAGTATGGCATTTGGGCCTTGAGTGCTGAGGTGAGGAGGTGGATGCCTCTGAAGTACTGGGTGGTCTGGTGGTATATACTGAGGAGAAATGTAATGCTGAACTTCCACTCAGGTCACCTCATTGAGGGGGGTTGCTTTGACTGTGAGGAGTGCCACAATGTAGGGCAGGAAGGGGGATATGTACAGATACCTAAACATTGGCTAGGAGAGTGTGAGGTACTTAGTGACTTTTGGCAGGCTGTTGGGGATCATTTGGGGGTAGTGTGTAGGAGAGATGGTACATAGGGTCAGTGGGAGGATTTGAGGGATAGATTGGTGGTGAGAGTTGGAAAGGAGTGGCTTACCTTAGACTGGGTTTTGGTGATTTGGGTAGGGCTGGCCAGCTACTGGTTATTTGTTTTTGAGGATGGGAGGAGACTGGGCTTGAGGGACTAGTTGCTACATTAGTATAGACTTATAAAAGACACCTTGACAGGCTGGTGGCTTGGTTGGGGGTTGCAGGGTAGTTGAAGGCATCACTTGGTGGAGACAATCTGTGGGCAGAGTGGGGGGAGGGTTGGAGTGGTGGGTGAGAAGGTAGTCTTTATTCATAATGTTATAGGGAGAGGTCCCCCTATGGGGATCAGGTAGTGGGAGGTGATACTGTAAACTTATTAATAGACGGGTAATAAATGGCAAAGTCCAAGTGACTATAAAAAAATAAAATAAAAAAATAACAAAAAAAAAAAGTATTATTTTATCAGAAAAAGGTTCACCCTGATAACTGACCATGCAGCCCTTAAATGGCCATTCAACTATAAGAAAACCACCAGAATCCTAGCCCACTGGATCCTTATCCTTCAGGATTACAAAATCACTATTATCTACAAAGCAGAGAAAGCTCACAACAATATTGATGTACTTTTCTGCCAACCCCAATGAAACAGAAGAAGGGTATACTGAGGAACTATACTCTAAAAGAAACTTCTCAGACTATCAAGGCACAAGAAGACCTCATTCAAAAGGAACATCAGAAAGCCTACCAAGGACAGACAAATGTAGAAGAAAAGCTATGAATAATATACCAACATTGACCCAATCTCAGAACACAATTTCGAGATATACTTCAGAAATGTGACACTTGCCAGAAGTACCAAGGAAGAAAGAACTATCAAGCACTACTATAACTGATCATAGACAACACTTTCAGAGATGGGAGTAGGTATAATTAGACCCCTATCAGTTATACCAAGAAAGAATAAGTATATCCTTATATTTGTAGAACATCTGACCAAGTGATCCAAGGCTTTCTCAATGGAAATCACAGATGCCTTGACTATTATAGGCCTTCTTCATAGACTCATACTCAGATATAGACTTCCAGAAGAACTTAACTCTGACTGAGGTACAGAATTCATCAATAATATAATTATAAGTTATACAGAAATCCACAATATCCATCTCAAATAGACCATATCATATCACTCTCAAACCAATGACCTGATAGAAAGAATAAACCAGACTATCAAGAAAGAACTTGGCTAAGTCAATTCTACCAATTGGGATCTCTGCTTATCTGAGATCCTATGAGAAATTTAGAACACCCCTGCTGCTTCAACCAAAAAAAAGTCATTCAAGATGATGTTTGCTAAGAAGATCAGAACTGCTGATAATGAGAACCTCGGAGACCTCCTCAAGAAGACAGAACAGTTATGTAGTCAACCCTAAGCCCAGATTATCAAGACCCAGGAAAGACAAAAGAAGTACTATAATCAGAAGCAGAAGGATCAAAAGATCATGATTGAAGATCAAGTACTAGTTTGGAGAAGTATGAATGAAATGAACTTTGCTGCCAAACTGTAGCCCAAATGGAAAGGACTTTATCTTGTACACAATATCAGAGGAACCAGTATCTATTTAAGAAGCATAGATGGATGAACTCTCTGGACACCAGTATATATCTACTGCCTTAAGATATATATCTCTCTCTATCATAAACCAGACAATTGACCAGCATCTCCAGACCCTTATCCTGAGTTCATTCCAAACACTTCCAGCGAACATCTTTCTTCAGTACCATTCAGATTACACAATCTTTGGAAAGCACTTACAACATCATTTTTGGAGAAAAGAGACTAACAACATAGTGACTGATAGGCAATCTGAGGTGTGTACTAGGCAGGGTGGCCCAAGCACTTTTGACTGGCAGTAGGTGGGGAGAGGCCCAGACCTGGGGGGGGGCATGAGGGGGCTGCTGGCGGGTGGACGTGGAAGGGGTGGAGGTAGTGGTGGAGGCCAAGGGTCTGGGAGGGTAAGCTTTGTAGAGATAGTGAAGGGGAGACAGCAGGTATCAGGGCTGGAGGGCTGGCTGAGGAGAGGCAAGGAGACCAAGAAGGTGGTAGTGTATGGGGGAGTAGCCCTTGGAAGGGGGGGCAGTGGAGCTGGAGGAGTAGCAGCTGGGGGGAGTATGACTGCTGATAGCGAAGGGACTGCCAATCTGGAAAAAAAATCCAGATGTGATGGCTGATGGCAAGGCTGAGTGGCTGAGGCTTGAAAGACAAGGTGATTTGGTGGATGGCATGATGGGCCTGGTAGTGGCCCCATTACTCAAAAAATCGATCTTAGCATTTGCGATTATACTGTGCTTTCGGGGCTTAGCAGTGATGGCGAAAATAGTACTGGGGCTTATCACTAAGCAGGTGGCAGGAGCCCTTGTTGGTGAAGTTTTTGAAGGAACTGGAGAGAGTAGAGGTGGGCTTTGAGGAGGCTGGGCCACTGGTGGAGGTGCTGAAGGTTGGATTGGTTGTTGGGGAGGTGTGTGTTCTGATGACATGTTGCCTGAAGTGAGATCCCAGGGTGGTCTAGCTACTGGTGAAAGGAGTGCCCATGGTGATGGCAGTGGAGATGAGAAGGAGAGTTGAGGAAGTCATGGCAGAATATGGAGTGGTGGTGGATATTGGATTCAGGGTCTGGGAAGGGACCTCACTCAGGACTGGGGATGTGGATGTGAGGATTCTGTTGGCAGGGAAAGAAGCTACCAGGAAGGTGAGGGACTGGCCTTTGGTAATGGTCTGGAGAGTGATCTTGTGCAAGGTGACAAGGGTAAAGGGAAGTGAAGAGAAGGAGAAGGATTTATTGGAAGTGCTAGAAGAGTTGAGTAGTGCTGTAGAGTGGTGGGCAAAGGCTTGGGAGGCTTTTTTGGAGTCGATACACTTAGAGGTGGTGGATAGAATATGGATTCGAGTGGACAAGGTGCAGTGGGAAAAGGCTCAGAGGTATAAGAGAAAGAAGGAGCTGCTGGCTAAGCTAGAAAACAGACCACTGGAGGATGCGAGTAAGATGAAGAGCACAGGGGGGGCCAAAGCAAGTATCTGGGCTGGCAAGGGGGGTGGGAAGGCCAGGAAGGAGACAGGGGAGGATAAGGAGAAGTCTGATAATGACCTGTATACTGATGGTATACTAGAGGTCTGGAAGGTGGACTGGGAGGACTCCCCTACCCCTACCTCTCTTATCAGGTGAGGCCCAGCTTCCCGAAACCAGGTGGTGGAGGATGTGCCAATGCAGGGGGCCCAGAGGGTACAATTTGGAGTACCAGAGGTGGCGAATGGCGGACAAGTGGTGGCGGCTGGAGAGGAGGAACTGGTGGATGTCCCAGAGGTATGGGATGAGTCTGTAAGTACTGGGGCTGACACCACAATACTGGATGGAGAGAGGCTGGTGACTCCAGGTGGGAAGGAGGTGGGGAACCTACTTTGGATGTGCTGGATGATAAATAACCTGGCAGTGGAAGAGTTGGGGGAGGTGGACTTGAGAGTGATGAGTGATGAGCATTGGGTGCAAATACTGCAGAGAGATGGAGTGACGAAGGCATTGAAGGCAGAAATTCTTGTGGTGTACCTGGAGGAGGAAGGGTATGAGGTAGATAAGGAGAGAGAGGCAGAGATGGTGATCATTGTGGGGGAGAGGGCTGAATACTGCTGGAACAAGCATCATGGATTGCAGCTCTGGCAGGAGGCCTGCCTAGAACACCGGGAGGAGTTCGAGGAGAAGGCAGATGGGGAGATGAATGACCTGCTGGCTAGATTGGAGGCTCAGAGGGCTGAAGAGGAGGAGGTGACTGCAGAACATAATCTGGACATGGCACAGGAGGAGATGAACATGGAGCAGTAGAGATCAATGGATAACATAACGTATTTCATTATGAACAGTACAACCAACATTTTTTCTTTAAATGTGAATAGGTTATGGGGTGCTGCTAGATGTAGGAACATTTTTACTTGGATGAAGGGATTGGAGGCTGATCTCTTCCTCTTGCAGAATGTCAGGTGTGAGGATGATTCTGATAGGATGGAATGGACAAAGGAATGGAGAGGTGTGGCAATTTGGAAGGACAAGGTTGGGATTCTGGTTCGGAAAGGCAGAGGGGAGATAAGGGATATGAGGAGCTGGGGGGAGAGACTGGTCTGGGGTGAGTGGATTCGTACAGGCTGGGAGTCAGTTACTGTTGGCTCCTGCTACTGCCCTGCAGTATGGGGTGAGCATTTAGATTGGGTGAAAGGTCTCCAAGAGAGTGGGATCCTTGCAGAGGCTGAGGTGGATATGCTTGGGGGGGATTTCAATATGGTTCAGGATATACTGATGGATAGAACAGATGGAGGACAGAGTGCTGAGAGCAGGAGTGGAGGGCTGGTGGCATGGAAGGAAGTAGAAAGACTAAGTGTGCTGGTAGATGCTGGTAGAGAGTGCTGGGGAGATAGGAGGGTTTATATGCATTGGGCAGAGGGACTGGGGAAAAGGATTGACTGGATTCTAACAGCCAGTTGCTGGGACCTAGATGTTTGGAAGTTGCTGGAGGTGGAATGGTGTCCATGGTCAGATTACTGAGGGATTTTGGGACAGGGGTGCTTTGGGGGAAGTGGAGATGGGCCTGGACATTGGTGCCTAAATTCCTCTTTGTTAGATGATAAAACCCGGTGGGATGAGTGGGCTAAAGACATTCAGCTGAGAGTGGAGAACTGGTGGCAGGAAGGTGACTCAGTTGGGGTTCGGTGGATGAGGATGAAGGAGATGGCCAAGATTTACTGGAGTGAGGCTGGCAAGGAGGCAGGGAAGCAGAGACAGTGAAGAGTGCATTGGGCTTCTACTAGATTGGCTAGGCTCCTGGAGGAGTGAGTGAGGCTGATGATGTTAGAGGGGGAAGAAGATTGGAGATTAATGAGGATGAAGATAGAGGTTGGAGAACTACAACAGGTGCTGTGGGAAGAGAAAGAGGCAAGGGTACAAAGCTTGGTGGCACAGCTTCATTGGCAGAATCTGGAGGAAGGAGAGAGGCCTTCCAAGTTTCTTACAAGGGCCCTTAGGGCAGCAATGGTGGGAAGGGGTACTTGACTCAGATGGTGTACTAGTGCATGGTGTATAGGACATTCTTGGATCGTTGAAGGAGTGATGGAGTGGATTGGAGAGTGAGGAGGAGGGTGGGGTGGATGCTGCTGCTATTGATCAAACATTGGAGGATTGGCACCCACTACAAGTAGAGGGGCTAGGTGATTTGGTGATACCTGTACAGAAGGATGAGATCCACCAGGTTCTTGCCGCGATGATACCAGGTATGGCACCTGGAGAATATGGTCTGCCCTGAGACTTCTGGAAGTGAATGGTTGGAATCCCAGGTATGATGGGAGAGATGATGGCATTGTGTGACTTTATCCTACAGACAGGGAGATGAGTGGGAGAGTAGGATCTTGGGCTGGTGATGCTGCTTTATAAGAACAAAGGAAGGTATGAGGATTGGAAGAACTGGAGACTGATAATGTTGCTAGATATGGACAGAAAGTTGGTGACTAAGATGGTGGTTGCAAGACTACAGAAGGTGGCCCAGCAAGTCGTGGGTGTTGAGCAGAGGGGATTTGTGGGTGGGTGGCTCATTAGGGATGGCACAGCCTGGGTACATAGAGTTATTGAAGGGGCAAGGGCCTGTGGACTGGATGGATGTCTGATCTTCTTGGACCAGAAGAAGGCTTATGACCAGATACGATGAGTCTGGCTGGAAAAAGTATTGGATAGAATGGGGGTTCTATGCCAATTCTGGTCAGCAATGGTCAGCCTACTGGAAAGGAGTAGGGCTGCACTCATGTATAATGGACATCGAGGGGTAGCTTTCCCCTTGGGTAGGGGGGTGCCCCAGGGGGACCCACTGTCTCCCATTTTGTATGCTCTTTCCCTGGAACCCCTAATGGACAGAATTAGACAGAGGATAGTAGGGCACTCTGTCTTTGACATTGGGTGGAAAGTTGGGGCCTTTGCAGATAACATGGTGGTTGGTTTGGGATTGATTGCTGATGTCAAAGAGCTCAAGAAGACAGTGGAGTGGTATGAGGAGAACTCTGGGGCTAAGCTGAATTGGCACAAGTGTGAAATGATGATGCTAGCCAATGGCCTGGTGGGAGGAGAGGTTATAGGAACAATCATCCCCACCAGTGAGACAGTGTGGTACTTGGGCATCTATCTGTCAGTCTATAGGTCAGTTCTGCCCAGGCTTTGGTGGGAGCAGAGGATTGGAATCTGGGAGGAGGCTCTGTGGGGTTGGGGGGGAAGACACTTTTCTCTGATAGGGCGGGTCTCAATTTTGAATATCTATTGGCTGCCAAAGTTGTGGTATCTGGCTTATCATCTGGACTTCCCAGCCTAGGTGGTGAAGAGATTGATGAAGTTGGTAAAGGGATGGATTTGGGCTAGCAGACGGAGTCAGATTGGCTGGGAGACTTTGTCCCTACTGGTGGCAAGAGATGGTCTTGGGCTGGTTGACTTTCCAAAACAACTACACTGCTTGAGAGCATGTTGGCTAAAGAGAGCAGTGGAATTGAGAGGAGGTGGTTGGGTTCCCCTACTGCAGAAGATCTGGGAGAGGCAGTTATTGCCAAGAGGCTTGACTGGCAATCTCCTCTCATTGGTTGGACTTCGGAGCACTGAACAACTGCGATATAAAGGATTTTGGTGGGGGATTGTAGAGGGGGTGCACTGCATTGGAATTCGTTGGCTGGGGAATGAAGGGTAGGGGGCTTGGGACCCAGAAATATGGAGATGGGATCATATACTGCTGGGTGGTGCTCCTTTAATTGAATTTGATATTGATGATGGAATAGAATGCCAAAGGAGACTGGGCCAGGATCTGTGGCCTAGTGGTTGGCAAGGAGTTGGAATTGGAAAAGAGTGGAACTGGCATGGTGTTTGGACCTGGAGTACCACAGTGAGAAAGTGGATGCCACTGAAGTACTGGATGGTCTGGTGGTGCATGCTGCAGAGGAATATAATGCTCAACTTCCACTCAGGGCACCTTATCATAGGGAGTTGCTTCAACTATGAGGAGTGCCATAATGTAGGGCAGGAAGGGGGTTATGTATAGATGTCAGAATATTGGCTAGGAGAGTGTGAGGTGTTGGGGGACTTTTGGCAGACCATTGGAGATCACTTGGGGGTAAGGTGTAGGGGAGATGAAGTATAGGGGAGGTGGGAGGACTTGAGGGATCAGTTGGTAGGGGGGGTAGGAAAGGAGTGACTTATCTTAGGCTGGGCTCTGGCCATTTGGGTGGGGCTGGCCAGTTACTGGCTATTTGTTTTTGAGGATGGGAGGAGAACAGTCTTGGGGGACCAGTTGTTGCGGTGGCATAGACTTATGGAAGACATCTTGACAGGCTGGTGGCTTGGTTGGGGACTGCAGGGTGGTCAGAGGCACTACTTGGTGGAGAAAATCTGTGGACAGAGTGGGGGGAGAGTTGGAGTAGTTGGTGAGAGAGTGATCTTTATTCATAAGAAGGTGGGGAGGGGCTCCCCTATGGGGATTGGGTAGTGGGTGGTGATAATGTATACTTATTCATAGACTGGTAATAAAGACAGAGTCCAAGTGTCTATAAAAAAAAAAAAAAAAAAAAAAAAAAAAAAAAAAAAGTATTATCTATCTATTTGGCCAGAATTTGATATTCCTCCATCTTAAGTAAGATCAGCAGCTCTGATGAGACTTATTCATAATATAATATAGTATTATAAATTAGATAATATACTATTTAAAGAGTTTGAACATCATGCTAGTGAGAATGCTAATGGGGTTGACTATAGTATAAGTGAGAGTACTGCTAAAGAGACAAAAATAACTAAAAGAGAAACTGCTAATAATAAACCAGATAGTAGGGCTGAAGGAAGGAGGGTGATATTGGTATCTATAGATATTGCAGCTATAACTAAAGGTCTATGAAAATGTGTAGTGAGTACTAGAAGTAGTCATTCAATCAGTACATTGACTTCATGACTATCATAAAGTAATGCTGGGGCCAGTATCATAGATTTGGCAACTGGAGAGTTAGGGTAAAGTTAATTGATATTAAGATATATAACTGGAATAGTCTTTTGAGAATCTCTAAGGAGGTCATATTTATAGCAAAGTATGATAAGCTGGTCCTTATATAATATATATAGGCCAGATAAGTTGAGAATTGATGGGGATACATATAGGGCACCAGGTGTAGAGACTGGAAGACCAGGAGGTAGGTCTTGAGACTGATAGATAGATAGTATGATATATCTGGAAAAAGTGTGTGAAATTGATTGATATGAATTACTAATGATGGTTGCTAGAGTATTTTGAATACCACTGAATACTAAGAGGGAATGTACTGTATGTGTGGCCACCATATAGCTGAAACTTGAGCTAGCTAAGGTAGGGTGTAGAGAGTGATTGAAACTGACTAAGCTAAGATGGTGGATTGCAAGATTGCATTGCATGAATGTTTGAGAAATGAATGTTAAGTATACATAAATGTTAGGCACAACGACCACTTTGCTGCAGTTTGAACTGCATCCACAACTATATCATTATTCATAGATACTCATACTTGCCAATAATGTTCGGAAAATTAGATACTCAATTTCGACTACTTCTCGGTCCGTTCCTATACTAATCAGGAAAGCCCACATTTATCCTCAACGAATTCCCACCACGAATATCGTTTTCGAATGCAAGGAGCAGCTTCATAATTTAAACCGTATTGTGAGGCGCATGGCGGCTCACGGGAGTGACTCTTTTGACATTATCCTTGTCCGCGTGGTGGCGCTATTGAAGGACATACCCATATGCTTCTACATTGGTTGAATCGACTAAACAGAATGTATTCTGTAACATAATAATATAGGCGTATATCAAACTATAATAGGCGTTTCTTTATCTTTACTCGTGGCACGACCCCGGCCCGCCAGAATTGCCCCACCACGCTCTATTGACTCAAAACAACCCAAGTGTATGGCAAAAACAAGCGTTTGCTCGTTTATCGAAAAAGAGACTCGGATAGTTTCCATCTCTTCGCCATTTTCTGGCACAGTTACGCGACTTCTCTCTACATTGCCGCCTGCGCGCGTCACAAACACCCTTTATCATACAACTGTACCCCTCCCACGGCTCAATCCCGAAGGACTCCCAAAATTTAAATTCAACACGCTTGCCGTAATAGCAACGGACGGTGCGCGCGGACACTCTCTCCCTTTCTATGTGTGCTGTCATGAGCCGCGCCCTCTCTTGGTTTCCTTCATGCTTGACGTAGCACCCGTTGGCAACATATATAAATATAAATATCTCTCTATAGAGGCTATCGTTTTGTTTCCACCCCAAACGCGCTACGCGAAAAGATGTCACCATGGTCACGAGCCATTGTTTATGGCGTGAATGGCTCTAATTCATTGTATTGCAAATAATTGATATCTTAGGATTTAAAAAAAAAAAAAAAAAAAAAAAAAAAAAAAATGAATAGCATAGAAAGCATAATTACAAATGTAAAAGTGTATGCTTATGGCATAAAATACCGAAAGTGGTTTTGAAAATCTGCCAAATTGTAGGGTTACTTCCACCAGATTAACGCTTTGTATTCTTACATAGAGATATGTGTTTTTTTTTTTTTTTTTTTTTTTTTTTTTTT
>RBNI01005836.1:0-12061 GCA_003990745.1 Jimgerdemannia flammicorona
TCGGAGATCTCATCGAGGTGGAACGCTTCATGATCCACATCGATTATAAGGCCAGGGTTAGATCTCTCGATCTTCCTCCTCCAGTCTCTGGGCCATTTCGATACCGTTCCCTTCAAGTACACAATGCTATGTATAGAAATATAATATATATGAGGATCTCATCCCAACACACAGCAAAAGCAATATATGTCACACAAAACATACCATTCCTCGTTGCCCTCCTCCCTCCATCTACTCCCTCTTCCCTTGCCAGCTCACTCACAAGGTCCTGCTTCCCACAAAACGTTCTTCCAGGCCTCAAAAAACCGGACACCCATGTCGCCAAGGCAACCCTTCCTCCCTCTCCCTTTCCTCGAAGTCGAACTCTATTGTATTGTCAGAATCGGAATCACAAAATGCGCGCAATAAAGATAATGCAGGCGGGACGTCGAGAATGGTGGAAAGGCAGAGTGGTCAGAATTGCAGCAAGATAGTGGTCGGAATAGTGTGTTAGTCACAAAGAATATTTTTTTATACACTCAACTCTGACTTGCCTGACTTTTTAGTGTAAAGATTCAGCTCGGTCAAGGTCATGTACTACGTACCTTTACAATAAACAGAGGATGAGCCAACACACACAAATCCCTATGACGGAGCCATTGCGAGTGCCAATATTTTTATTTTAAAATGAACAAATGATCAAAGTCTTACAAAGATGGACTCTACACAACTCCATTTGCAACGACAACTGGCTGTCTACAGACAAATAGGTGTTTCTATGGAACCGGTTTCGCCTTTGCTTAAGGGGCTCATCAGTTGGTTTACAGCAACCAAGACTACATAAGGAACCGATCAAAAGCAAAGTTAGTAGGTGTTTCGGATTTCGAAGATCATACAAGATTCATCACGTTGATATGAAATACTTATCTGAACAAATATATTTCACAAACGTAGTAGCGCTAGGCTGTGGATAAAGAGACGAGGCCCTCTGGCAACGTTCACGCCCTTAGTGGTTTCGGGTCAGAATTAGGTGATAGCATGCAGCCGCCGAATCGGATCGACCGACATGCTCCTGTAAAGGCCCCAACAGAGAAATCGGCAGTTGGTGGCAAAAAAGTTTGTTTTGAACGGAGAAAAAAAAAATCCGGTGACGTCACCCAATTATCATGTCGTCACCCAATTGGAGCAGCGAACCAAGACCCGATTTTGTATGTATAAATGCTTTTCTGCCATCGGATCGGGTATTCTGCAGCTAATTATCCATTTCACACTCTCTGTGTTAACAGTAAGATTACCTGGTCGCTTTACAATTTCATCAAGTAGTATACCTTCCAGTTCTTTAATTCGAGGATATCTCCCAGAGAAAAATGCGAACGGGTGAGTTCGTAATTTAAACACAATGTTTTGGATTCTATACAACTAATCAGTTTAGATGCCATTGTAATTCTGTAGGCAGCCATCTATCACATCACCGAAAGACCGTGTGATCCTGAAGCAAGAGGTTTATATGGTTCACGTAGAGCCTGTATAAATTCACTCCGCTTTTTTTTTTTTTTTTTTTTTTTTTTTCGTTCATCATACAACCAATACAACCTTTCACAATACAAAGCCAGAGATGATGCCCAGGGATACAAATATGTAATAAGAAAAATAAAGATGGACATGAAAACCCTAAATTTGTAGAACTTTAGCAGAACCCCACACTAGAAAAGAATATGCAATAAGACTGGCGCCACTCTCTAACCTGCAATAGTACAAAGAATCAGGCGAGGGGGTGGGCGAAAGAGACAAGTGGCAAAAATCAAAGAAAAGATGAGGGAACGGTCAGGATGTGTGATATCACCTATATGGGTGGCGATTTCTAAAGAAAAAAGAAAAGGGAAGAAAGAAATAATGAAAAAAAAAAAACGAGTCCTATGCGCCAAAGTCCCGCCAAAGGGGTACGAGGCTAGCAAGTGATGACTACATTACAAGTCCATTACAATACGAGCTTCCTTACCACTCCCTACTTTCTCACGACTGCATCCACAACTCTCCCATTAACAGCTTTTGCCTGCTGCCTTGGCTCCTTCTTCTCTACCGTCATCTCGGCCTGGACCCACGTGACGTCGCTGGTCGGCAACCTTTCTCCAATATACTGCACAACTGTGTCGATCATATGCTTGACGCTCTCAAGTTGCATATCCTATCCATCAGATTGTGATGGAATGCGGTATGGTTCGCGGTTTCTCTTGCCCTAATCCCCCATTTTGCATCTGAGCACGTGTGCTGAGATTCAAGAGTACATTGATGGCCTCCTCGAGCTGAGCGATATGCGGTGGGGTGTGTGTGGTGGGGTTGGTTGGGGTGTCTGGGACAGGGCTTGGGGTGGGGGGATGGGAGGCAATGTGCATCTTGAGGATGCCCTTTGCCCTTCTTGAGAGCGTCGATGGAAGTGGCAAGGGTTGTCTGGAGGGAGGTCAGGAGGGCAATCATGTTGGTGACAAGGGTCGATTTGAGGGTCGTCATACTGGTCGTGAGGGTGGATTTGAGGGCATCTATGTCCGTGGTGGGAGTGTCGATAATATTGACGTGTTTGCTGGAATGGAAAAGGGTGAAGCAGGATGAGTTCGCATTCCAATGTCGATACATGGATAAAATGAATAATAAATTGTAACTCACGCCAAATGTGTCATATACACCTCGAACCTGCTCTGCACTTTCTACGATGATCAGCTTCAACAAGAACTTCCTCACAGGCCCAACAACACCTGCATCTCGCCGATGGTCCTTGCCATCTCCTCAATCTTCCCTTTCAAGTCCCTAACAACCTCTCCTTCAACTGTGGTGGCCTTGGTCTGAACCTTCGTTTCGCCCCTCTCCCTCTCCCACTCAATGTGCCTCACGGTGATGGCGCTTTTGACCGAATTCGTGACATCTTCCTCCATCCCCAATGACAACCCCCTCTTCAAACCTCTTCGTGACATCCTTCCCGATCTCTTCCCAAATGCCGATGTCACCCTCTCTTCATCTTTGGCCATTGCCTCGCCCACCTCCTTCACACGCGCTTCGATCTTTTTCTTCACATTCACGACGTCGTTCTCCACCTTGGCCAACCTTTCGTTGCATCCGCTAGAGCTGCTCGATCCTGGGCGCATCCATTCACCCAATCTGCTTTCAACGTCCTGATCTCCCTCCTTACCGCCGCGATGGCCTCGGGATTCGGAGCCCTCGGTGGCCAGGGACGTGAACACCCGAGCTAGTCCGCAGACTTTGTGATCGTCTCCTTGACTCGAATGATGCGTGTCCCGACCTACCACCTCCGACTGCAGCATGGAGACAAGCGAGCATTTCTGAATCGCCGTCGTCTGTCATGTTGCTTCCTTGATGTTGGCAAGGAGCCACGCGTGCGCCTCCACCTGCTTATCAAGCCGTGTCGTGCAAAAGGGGTGGATGCCCGTCCATGTGTCGTCGTTGGAAGGAGTAGTTACATGCAAGGATGAACTGTTCGTCCGTCATCTCCGCAGGGCGAGGGAGCATGCAGTACGTCTTGAGAGGCTCGCGGTCCAGCAGAATCACCCCACAGCGGCCGCGCGTTTGGCCGCACTTGCGCCTGAGATTGGGGGAGGCGAGGTAAGTCAAGAATGAGTTCATTAAAATGATGTAAATGTAAAATCGTCAAAATACAAACCCCACCCTGGGCCGATAGTCCCCTCTTATCTCTTTTACTGTTCGCCAGGCGCATCCCTCTCCCTATCCTTTTGAAGCTCTCAAATAAATGACTAGACGTGACGATGGTTCACAGAGTCATCGTTTACTATCCCCTAATTCCAAAAAAAAAAAAAAAAAAAAAAAAAGTCGTCCAACCAGTGCCCTCATGTGGAGAGGCGGAGGAACACGCGAAGTGAGAGTCAGAAAGATGAACGGGGTGGGGGAGACGCTGTTGGTGAGATGGACGAGGGAGAGAATTAGGGGCTTTGGCAATGTGGAAGTGAAGAGGGCGTTGTTGATCGTGGGGTGCTGGGAACAATAATGATTGGTAGACGTGGTTGAATGAGCAGATAGGTCAAAACTTGATATTCAATATATATATACAATAGGACATCCCAAACCCAATGCTAATATTCGTCGACACCTACAACCCATTCTCATACCGTCCCGCCCGGATTCTCCCAACGCCCCGGCGGTATTTATGACGATTCTTCCAGTCTGTCGGCGGGCACAAAATATGCGTCGTCGAAGGCGCCAACCACCTTGCGAGCGGTCTCCCAGTGCCCAACAAGAAAAAGTTGGCGGAGACAAAGTTCCAATGCAGCTACCAATGCTTGTCACATGCGGAGAATTACACTTTTAACTTCGCGAAACGCTAAAGTTTAAAGCAGACAACCCTGCTCCTTACATATAATATATAAGGCCATCGATTCCAGTCTGTTAAGACCGGGTCAACATGCGAACTCTGGATTTTTTCTCATTTTTACTATTGACTTGATGAAGTTGTCCTTGGCGAAGATATCGTAGCGCTTCACGGCTGTAGCGCTTCGCGGTGACAACCTTTTGGGCTGGAAAACGATTTGGTTCGGGATCAGGCCAAGATATACAATAAATTAATAAATTGCTGAATTAAATTGAGGCTTACTTTGCAGCTTGCTCTCCTTGGCAAGAACAGTGACTGCCTCCTCCGTCAACTCGATCACCTCCTCGGTCTTGGTGGCCGCGATCGTTGCACCTGCCTTGACCTTGCCAAAGATGAGGAGGAGGAAGCCTCAGCGTTGCTCAGAGTGCTCACTGATCTTCTCGAGAAGTTGGACTTTGGTGTCGCCCATGGTTGGCCGCGACCTCGCTAGGGGTGGCGAGGACGAGGTCAGGGTGAGGATGTAACTGTCGACGACCAGCGACCACTGCTGGTTGGTAGCCTCGGCGACAGGTTTCTGTTGCCATTGGATTATCTGCGTGCCATTGACTAGGAAGTCAAGGGTATGAATGTGTTGGTCTGATGTTCTGTTTTGAGTTGATATAATCTATGCTCACACGCCGTCAGCATTGATAACTCGGTTGGTTGCGCAGTTGATAGGTGACGATCTAGAAACTGCTCGCACTGCTCCCAAAGACTGGCAGAAGGAAGATCCACCGCTGTTTCTTGAATTGGAAGCTCTTAGAATCTGCCAAAACGAGTCCGTTCTGCTTGCGGTCGACAATACGGTCAGCATCCAGAGCTGGTTTTCGGCCTCCTCAACGGACATCTGCGCCCACTGGATAAGCGAGGACCTGGCAGCGAGTTTACCTGAATTTCAAGGGGAGCAGGAGGATGAGCACCAATATATCAAAATGAGAATGTGAAAAAAATGTAAGTAAACCAGTACATACCACCGGCAATGTCAAGAACGTGCTTCGTCTTGATGAGGTGGCCATTGTGGTACATACACAGCTGCGAATGGTAATCAGTGTAACTTATACGGCAGATTTACGATCTTGCGGTGGTGGAAGATAGACCATGACATTTTCGTAAAGTTGAAAAAAATTTGCCGTACTACCGCCATCTCGTCCATAGCCGTTGTCATGTCCGACCACGAGGGTACATGCATATTAAAATCCTGCACCTGCTCGGGGATAGCCTTGACGATGGCAAATGCTTAGGCTGTAGAGGGTGTCACCAGTCATGGCTATGAGATGATGTTCATGGTAATGCTGAATTGTGGGCAAGCAAAAGCAGACAATCCGATCCCAGTTAGCCAATATGCAATTCACCTTCGAAAATACGAAGAGGAGGCAATGCAGCATGTGAGGATCAACAGACCTCTTTCCCGCGCCGTTTTGACCCAGTAGTTCGTAGTTCGAGCCTGCATTGATGCAGAATTATGTAAAACTGTCAGTACGATCCAACTAACACACCAAGCACACGAGAAATATCATCAAACCAAAAGAACGTACAGCTTGCCCTTTTGAGCGCCAAGTAAAGGTCATTGACGGGGACCTTTTTGTAGGCGCTGGTCCTGAAGGAGGAGGTACAGTAGACATTGCACAGGTTCGCGATGTACAGGTCACCTCACAGGCTGCGAGAGGGGTGTTGATGAAGGAGTTATTTTCGCCTATGATGATTTTGGACCCCGGAATACATGCATGGGCAAACAAAACAGCAGCAGAACATTCTTACCAGGATTGAACATGGCCTTTCTATCCCTCGTGATGCCCATATAAAATCAAAAAGAAGAAAAAATACGACTCGAACTCTGGAACTACCCAACCTCAACCCCTACTACTCACCATGACCTAGGGTGGGTGGCGTAGCGCCAGTCCATGTGCCATTGTCACATGTACCATCTGGGCCATGGAAGACAGGCGATGGAATTGGCGATGAAAGACGGGCAATAGAAGACGGGCGACAGAAGACGGATAATTGCTTCGGCCTAATATTAAGAAGCAATTTGTACAAATGGTGTTGCGCCATATATGTTGGGCATGCCAATTGGCGATATACTCGAATTCAGATGCGTCACTCTCGAAGCCCTCACGAGACAGTTTTTGTTGACCCCGAGGCCTCCCTTGCTGAATTTGATAGGGCAGGGTTGGAAAGAATGGGTTCTTGAGCTGTCCGAATTCGTCGGGGATGATATTATCGAAGGGCCTTTTTGGAAAGTTTCGTTTCATGAGTGAATGTTAAAATTGTAATTTATATCCCCCAAGGGAAAAAAAAAAAAAAGAAAAAGCGCGAACGACCTACAAGTCAGAAAGCTATAGAAGAATATTTAGTACCATAAGGCGAGGGGCTCCGGCTCATGGGGCAGGCGGCCGTAGGCGTCGTATAAGGACATGCCAGGGGAATCTCTGCCAAAACGACACGCTGGAGAGGTTGTTTGGGTTGGGGTTGTTTGGGTTGGGGTTGAGGTTGTTTGGGTTGGGGTTAGGTTGTCAGAGGAAATTAACATCATGACACAAAGCCACAATAGACGACAGGCTGTTGGCATGCTAATTCTTTGGAATGGCTCTCGTTTCATTCAACCGTTTTATTCTTGCTCATTTTATTCTTCCCTGTTCAAACACGACAATGTCCGACTTCATTACTCAACTTCCTGGTCTATGGCGACAGTCCAATCGAATGCACCTTCACCAAGACACGAACTCAAGGATGCCATCAAAGTGGAGAACCCACAGACTTTTCTCTGTCGACACAAAAGATCTCGCAGACGTTTCTCTTGATAAGCTGAACAACAAGTGACAAGGTAACCATCCTCAAAACTGCCGACCCAGGAGATGATATCAAGAATGCATTTGGTGGTGAGGATTTATTCGCGCTTGGTGAAATACAACAGCACATCCCGAATACCCGAACGTTGTCGTCATGCCGTTCTTCGGAGCACCAGTTGCCTGTACATGGTATGTCATCTTTTGTATGATTCACATAAAATTAAGAGAAGCGCGTTTATTGATTTGTGTATTTCGCGTTTTTACGTCAAGATTGATGACGTCGAGTCAGTCACGTATCACGTGCTTATACATGATAAACGTAGAAAATAGAAATCTCAATACCATACAAGTGGCCCATGGATTTGAATACAATTATCATCAAAGCAAGACGGGCGAGCAAAAATGTGACGCACCTTCGGAGACAGATATTGTCCGCAAAAAATTCAGAACTACGTAACGAGAAAGTGTTCAAATAATCACTGTGTTCAGAGATACCCATATGTACACCTTTTCCAATTTATATCACTGGAGGAGGAATTGAATACCTCTCAATGTCGATTCTATCATATTTTTATTTACTTTTTTTCATCGTAGAGTTTGCAGGTGGTGTGCTTGTCATACAGGATGGAGGACAATAACAACCCTCCGCTACGTATTTCAAATGCGGTAAGTTGTTCGCCTTCATTAAATATTTTGATTCTAAAATGTAGATTGCCTTTTGCCATCGTCACTATTGCAAGTTACATTTAACTGAAGAGCGAATTCCCTCATGCAATTTTGAATATCTCATAGCAAAGCAAGAGTTAACGTAATCGCCCATACCGGGAATGCTGTCAGATAATTTGTCAGATAATTGCTGTCACTTGTCATTTATATTACAATATCCCGATTGAAGAGAGCAAGGTATCGAAATCGAAATCTGAATATGCATGTCCATCTCTGGTTGCAAAGGAATACCTCAGATAAGAATGGACATTGGCCTGCTTGAATCTGTAATGTGGATAGTCATGGGTGTGACGGGGATCAAAATTAGTGAGGACTTTTGCACCAAATTTGACACAGTTGGAAACTGCTGGTTGAGCTATCTTCTGGTTGGCCGTCATAGCTGAAATTGGTTATCCAACCTCGCAGGACTCAGTCTTTGTCGCCATATTCATAATTCATGCCGTGCTGTGCGCACTCAATTTCCCAGCTCTGTTTCTGGCGAGGAGGGTGGTGTGTGTTACGGTTGGAATTTTGTTTGTGTGTTGTGAGAGTTGTGGTGTTTTAGATTCTCACATTCTGATTTTGCGCAGAATCTGCGTCGCTCATCGCCCTCTTCCTGTTCTTCCTCTCCATCCTTGTTGTCGACTTCTACGCCATCATACATTATAGTCCAATACCCAGTAGGGGTTTTGGGGTTTGCAGGTATGGAGCAAGGAGGTTGTGTTACGGGCTTATTTTAATTGTTTCCTCATAGTTATTCCGTCACTCTCTTGCCCTGTTCGGAAAATCGGTTTGTGAATCTGCTGATCTACTCTGGGTATGCGTGGCCATCATACTGGGGCTGGTAAACATTGATATATGGCATCTTCACTCGCTTTGACTCAGTACTCTATCACTCATTTGATCATCCCGTTCTTTACAGGAAACCTTTTTCTATACTGCTGTCATGATTACAACCGGCAACTTAACAATGGTCTGAAACCACATAGTGCGTATCTCGTCGCTATTTTATTTTATTTTATTTCAAATTTTTTAATCGTGGTACCCGGTTCAATCGCCTCTTATATTTTTTACTTCTAAAACACCAGTCCAACATTTCATTGACGAGAACTACCTAACTACGTCGACCCTACCACGAACTCCAGCATGCACGGCGGCGCCCACGACCTGTCACCTCGTGCCCACCAACCGCATGGGCAGCCTGTGGCGCACGGTGAGGAGGAATGCCGGAACCAGGGCTGAGGCTACCAGAGACGAGAGTGAGGGAGAGGAGACGATGGAGGGGGCGAAGGAAAGTAGGTGGGCTTAAGGACAAATACCTGTTACTCTTTACCAGGAGAGGGGATAATAGGGCAAAAGCAATTACTCCAAATTGCATTTTATTTATTTTTTATTTATTTATTTACACATATTACGTTATTGATATATATATATTAAAAAAGAATAAAGAGAGAGAGAGAGAGAGAGAGAGAGAGAGAGAGATGCGACAGAATGTGAATAATATTAAGAGATACTCTGTTTCGTTTTTCGTAATGTCTTAATGGACATCAAGCAACCCAACGCATCGCAATCGTAACCCAACCCCCAACCCCCACATTTGTGCTTTGGAGATTGAACAAAACGTTGTGCAGTGAGAGATATGTTTGATACGGTGCAAAGAAAAAGAAGGACACTTTATGATGCTAGGACAAGAGGTCTCAGCTACATATTTACAGTCATGAGTCTTTCTACGCATTCCCCCTCTTTTTTTGCTATTTACTTTCAATATACAATAAACGAATTATAAATGCAACCAATTACAGCACTGCCACATCTGTTAATGTTAATCACCCTCTCAATATATCTGACACCTGCCCAGCAAATACGAATATCCCTGGTGCACTATTCAGACAACTGGCCTGAGGATAGACTCCATGATTTCTTCAAGGATGAACCCTTCGTGATCCACGTCGATTACAAGCCCAGGGTTAGATTCTTCAATCTCCTTTATGCAGCGCTTCGGCAATTTCGACCTCATTCCCTGGATGTATATAATGCACTTCTTGATGTGTCCATCACTCACATGTGACCCGAGCATGTTGGCAAAATAGTGGAAAGACACTAACGATACGCCGGAGCAGTAGGACATTGCGAACTGCTCAATTTGCTGGCAGGCATTGGTGGTCCAAAGATAGTTAAGGCACCCGTTGTCGAATGAGGAGCGAGATACGTTGACATATCGGAGGGCATTACAGGCATGAATGATATTAGCAAGAGTAATACTATATATTTGGCTGCACCCTGTGATATTAAGACACTTCAGAGTGGTGGTGAGGTTTAGGAAACAGTCGAGCATGGGCATATTGTTCAGATGTTTGCAGTTGTTGAATTCAACAACCTCGAGAAGCTGATTCGTATTACTGATAGCATGGAGAAGACAGTCCGAAATGTTGTCGAACTGTGGGTGACTGACTGGACAGGACAGACGAAGAAACCGAAGGTCGGGAAGACCTCGGATAATTTCGGAATATTGGTTTGCCTCGATTCCAGGAATACCAGTTAGGTCCAAATGCGTCATATCTGGCGAACTTTCAACAGCAGTTATTAGTGCCCCGCCATGGCAGAAATTGCGGTAGTGGAGAGTGAGTTGGGTAAGACTTGACCAGTGATCTGCCATGGACAAGAGGACCCTATCGGTAACCCAGGTCACAGGGCACTTCAACACCTTAAATGAGATGACGTTCTGGCAAGATTGAATGAGGTAGCGGAGATGGATTTCTGAGTCTATGGGTCCTATGAGGCCCGAAAGGCAAATCGAGCGAGCAAGACTGGCGCACTCCGGATGACGGGCAATCTTGAAGATATAGTTGATCATGGCGTCATAACTTGAAAAGTTGAGATGAGTATATAGCAAGTTTATGGCAGGACTGTGCCATGAAGTCTCGACGAGAGCGAAATTATACATATTGCGAGCATAATTGTTGTCGATCTCTATATAGCCAAGAATGTGTGCAGCAATGTCCCTCTCGAGATGGTGTGCATTGCGTATATGGAGTACAGACTTGGAAGTCATTGTTCAGGAGAGTATTGGATTGTCAATGATAATAGTCAACGGTTTATAGTTGATGGTTGATGGTTGATAGTCAACGAATGGTTGATGGTCAATGGAGAGATAATAGTCAATGGATGGATAGAAGGCCGATGGATTAGTTGGTGACAAAAACATTAATACAGTCCCTCTTTACGTCACGCGTTTTTTATCCCTGTCGATACATTGGCGCCACTTGGTGACGACACCAATTACAAAACAAGTAACGCTAATGTCGATCGGCCACGAAAAATGTCAGATCTCCATGGTGAGGACAGTAATGAAAATGCAACTTTTGCAAAACCATTCTTGACTTTTATTCATGAATTTACAACCACATTCTATTGTAGATTATTATGTAAAAAGAGATGTAAATTGACAAGAAAGTTTTTTAGGTCGCTTAAATGTTCCAATTTGGTATTCACGTGACTAGGTGGCTGGCGATGTATTCTATCTCGCCTTGCATTAGAGGAAGGACTCTCCTATCTGCATTTTTTTTTTTTTTTTTTTTTTTTTTATAATGAGTCACTTGGACTCCATCCTTTATTAACCCATCTATCCCATAAAAGTGCATTGAACCCAATTCCTAACCAATCCCCCAGGGGTGGCCCCTCCCCCCTACCCCTACTCAATGAAATTCCACTTTGTCCAACACAATCCCCACCCTCCCACCACTTTGTGCACAGATCCTAGTTACCAAACTGTACCGTCTCCCCCCCAGAGGGCCCTAACCAACCCACCATCCAGTCAGCAGATCCCCCAACAGCTCCTCCTACCATGCTATCTTCTCCTGCAGTCTCATCTACCGTCTCTTCTCAAATACAAAGAGCCAATGACCTGTCAGTCCTACCCACACTGCTAACACCCATCCTACAGTGAGCCAACTATTCCCCACCCCCCCCCACTAGCCGAGATTTCAGGTCATCCCAGTGGCCCCCTACCCCAATCTACCTCTACTCCACACCCAGTCTATTCCTGATTACTACCCAAAAGTCCCCCAATACCTCACACTAGTGCTCTGAACGAGTCAATCCGGATGGGATTCGGATGGATTCGAATCCCATCTGGATCAACTCAGATGGGATTCGAATCCCATCCGGATGGATTCGAATCAGATTCGAATCGGATTCGAATCGGCATTGTTTTGAT
>RBNI01005837.1:0-12060 GCA_003990745.1 Jimgerdemannia flammicorona
CCCCCCCTACCCCTTTCCAATGAAAGACCACTTTGTCTAACACTATCGCCACCCTCCTACTACTCTGCTCACAGATCCTTACCACCAAATATTCAGTGATCTCAAAAGGTCCAATATACTTGGGTTGGAACTTGTTCAAAGAGCAGTTGACTTGAGATTGTATCTTGAGGTTCTCAGTAGACAGTAGGACTTGATCTCTAACAGTATAAGTGACATCATGGTATTTCTTGTCAGCATATGTACTTGGCTTGATGCTGTTGAGCCTTCTGAAGGTTTGTGGTAGCAATCTTGAGTAGTTTATCCATTTTGTCTGTAAGGTTCTTGGTAGTTGGGACTTGTATTTGACTGGTTTTCTTGAAAGAGAATAGACTTGCAGGGGTCTCAGGATCTTGACTGTAGAGTAACTGGAAAGGGGAAAGACCAGTAGATGATTAGATAGCATTGTTGTATGCAAACTCTGTATAAGTCAGATAGATGTCTCAATCATCTTGTTTGTAAGAAATATAGTTTCTAAGTATTTGTTCTAGAGTTCTGTTTATGTGCTCAGTTTGTCCATTAGTTTGTAGGTGAAAGACAGTAGATATAGCCAATTGGGTTCCCAGAGTCTTGAAGAGAGTTTGTCAGAAGTGGCTAGTAAACTTGGGGTTACAATTGCTAATAATTACTTATGGTAGACCATAGTGATGAAAGATGGACTTGAAGAAGATTCTTGCAATCTTGGGTGTAGTAGCATTAATAGTGGTTGGTTCAGTAACCATAGTCTTGATCAGGTGGTCAATGAATATGACAATAGCATTAGCACCAGATTGAGTTCATGGTAGTTGAGTTATAAAGTCCATGGTGACTTGCTCAAACTTCTTGGTAGGAATTGGCAGTAGTTGTAGCAAACCAGTAGATACTTGATTAGTAGACTTGTTGTGCTGATATAGATCACAGCTGGCAACATAGTTCTTGATTTCCTTGACCATGTTTGGCCAATAGTAGCAGTGTTGGATGTTCTTGATGGTCTTCTCAATTCCCAGATAACTGGCAAGAGGGGAGTCATAGTGTTCTTGCAAAACCTTGTAGCATAGGTTCATGTTTTCAGGTAGGTAGACTTGGTCTTGATGATAGATCAGATTGTTCTCGACAGTATATGTATCCTTGAGTTCATTTGAGAAAACTCTAGTGGCAACTGTATCCTCTTTGTAAGCTTACTTGATTTGGTCTAGAAATTCTGATGCCAAGGTGACTTGTATAATTATGGTGAGGTCTGGACACCTTAATAAGGTATCTGGTACTTTAAGTGTCTTGCCAGGCTTGTAAATGATCATCAGATTGAAGGTTTGAAGCTTGAGGCTCCACTTAGCTTGTAGATGTGACAGAGTAGGTTGGGTGTTGATGTACTTGAGAGATTGATGATCAGTAATGACATCAAACTCAACACTTTCTAGATAGCATTGCCAGTAGTCTAGTGTATGTATTATTGCTAGTAGTTCCTTCTTGTGAGTAGCTGCTTTTGTTCAGCTGGGGCCAGCTTGTGGGACTCGAAAGCAATAGGGCAATGTTCTTTGCCATCATCTTGTGACAGAACTGCTCCAATGGCAAAATTTGACACATCAGTGGTGACTATGAATTTTAGGCCTTGATCTGTATTACACAGGACTGGGGCATGGATCAGGTGGTTCTTGAGTTCTTGAAAGACTTGTTGACAGAAGAGATCCCAGGTGTAGGGTACATAGTGGTCTGAGTGTGGGGCCTTCCTCATGAGGTTAGTCAGTGGTTCAGCAATACCAGAGAAGTTTCTGACAAAGCAGTGGTAATAGCCAGCTAGACTAAGGAAGGATCAGAGTTCTGTGAGGTTTGACAGAATGAACTATTCTTCAATTGCTTCTATCTTGTGTGGGTCTACTTGAATTCCTTGTGCAGAGACAATGTGATCAAGGTATTCGACTTGTTTCTTGAAGAATTCACATTTCTTGAGCTTGATATAAAGCTTTGTATTTTCACAGGATCTCTAGGACTATTCAAATGTGTTTGAGGTATTCTTCTTTAGTTGTACTAAAGATCAGGATGTCATTAAGATATACCAACAGGAAAATAAATAGTTGGTCCTTGAATATCTTGTTCATCAGAGTCTGAAATGTGGTGGGTGTATTGGTGAGACCAAATACTAAGACCAGGAATTCATAGAGTCTAAAGGGAGTTATGAATACAGTCTTGGGAATATCTTCTGGCTTGATTCAGATCTGGTGGTATCCTGACATAAGGTCTAACTTGGTGAAGTATTTGGTATTCTTGAGAGTATCAAAGATTTGATCAATTAAGGATAATGGATAGTGGTTCTTGACAGTAAGTTTGTTGAGTACACAATAGTCTATACATATTTGCAGGATACTATCCTTCTTCTTGACAAATAAGACTGGTGAGCTATAAGGAGATTTGCTTGGCTGAATGGCTCCTTGTGCAAGTAGTTCTTCTAGTTCCTTCTTGACTACTTCAATTTCAAGTGGTGACATGCAGTATATATATTTCTTGGGTAGTATAGCTCCTGGAGTCAGTTTGATTTCATGATCAACTTCTCATATAGGTGGTAGGCCAGGTAGCTTGTCTGGAAAGACATCCTTGAATTCCTCTAGCAATAGCTTAATGCTTTCATTGACTGATAGTCTCTTGTTTTGTTTCTTAGAGCAGATCATTATAATAAAGGTATGCATTGCCTTCTTGAGTACTTTCTTATACTGTATAGCTGACAGTGTTGCAATTTGGATCTTGCTTGTGGTCTTGTCTGTCTTGATCATGATGTTGGCTTCATCTTAAAGTAAGGTGACTTCATTCTTATATCAATTGATGTCTGGGTTGTGTTTTGTAAGCCAGGGTTTTCCTAAGATCAGATCATGATCTCCTAGTGGTGCAACCTTGAAGTCTACTTGTTCCCAATATTTCTGGATCTTGATGGGCAGTTTGGTGGCAATTGACTCAATGGGGTGCAGAGTACCATCTGCAGTGACTATACTATTATTCTTGGGTATAGACTTGGTGAGGATCTTGAGGTTTTCAATGAAATTCTGATTGATGAAGTTCTCTACAGCTCTGCTGTCTATGAGTACTTGAACTTCTTTTCCTTTGACTAGGCCTTTGAAAATAAGCATAGCTTGAGCTTGATTTTCACTAAGACTTGCTGCTTAATCAGTACTGCCAAAACCCTTTTAATCTTATTTAGTTTCAGGGAGTTCTTGGACTTCTGTAATTTTGAGTTGACTGGCTTTTTCCAGGATCATTTGTGCAACTTGGTCTCCTTCTTTAACTGTGTAGTCTTGATCCTTCTGGTTGACAAGTAAGACTTGAACTTATCCTCAAAAGTCTGGGTCAATGATACCATTGCTTACATCTAAATGATTTTTGACACTGAGTTCTGATCGCAGTGCAATTCTAGCATAATGTCCTTCAGAACATTGGACTGCAATTCCAGTAAGTACCAGAGTGCAGCCCTTGGCTGGAATAGTGACTTGTTTGACTGAGTATAGGTCAAGACTGATGGCTCCTTCTGTTTGATATTGAGGGACCTGGGCCTTCAGATGAAGCTTCTTGACCTTGAGCTCAAGTTGACTGATGGTAGGATTGACAGGTGTATCCTTGAACAACATGGTGACTGGTCTTGAGGGTTTGCTAGTCTTTCTAGGACATTTGGTTGCAATGTGTCCTGTTTGGTAACAGAAGAAACAAGCTCCAGATTTCTTCAGATAGTCCTTTTCTTCAAGAGTGAGCTTGGTGTTCTTTTTGTTTATGGTGTCTAAGTCCATTGGTACTGGGCCAACTGTCCTTGGTTGGTTTCTGTGGCAGTTCTCAAAGTGGTTCTTTTTGTGGCATTCTGGTTCAAAGTAGTTGCCAAAGGTGATGATATCAAATCTATCAGCGATTCTCATGGCTTCATCAAGAGTTTTGGGCTCTTCTAGCTTGATCTTAACTTGTGTATTTCCCTTCAGATCTCAGACATAGTGGTCTATCTTTTCATCCTCAGATACCACTGATAGCTTAAGTAGTATTGATAAGAATTGTGCATTATAGCTTTGCACAGACTTAAGTTACTTGACATTCACTAGCTTGTCCCTGGCTAGCTTGGTGGCATTAGCAGGCTTGAACTGCTTGTAAAGAGCTCTCTTGAAAGCTTCCCAATCTCTGATCTATGCATATGAGTGTACAGATGTAACAATGATATGGTTGTACCACCAGATGGCTGCATTTCCTCAGAGCAGTGTAGTGGCAAATTAGACTTACATATCATCTTCCATTCTTATGAGCTCAAAGTATTGATCTAATTGGAAGGTCTATGTATCTGTAGATAGTCCTCCTTGATGGCCATCAAAGGTATCTGGCTTGAGTGGCTTAAAACTGACTGGTATTACAGCAGGATATGATGTACCTGTAGTATGTGTTTTCTGCTGTTCTAGTTGTGCTTGAAGTTCTTGAACTTGGTGGGCCATAGCATTGATTATATCTTCTATGTTGAGCTGTGATCCTCCTGCTTCTTCTATAGCAGAGGGGTCTGGCTAGTAGACTGTTTCTTCATGACTCATTTCAGATTCATATGACTAGTTGTGACTGGTTTCTGAATTTGTGTGAGGTTTCTTAATTAGGCAATGTGTAACGACACTGCTGCTACCAAGTGTAATGGTTCTAGTTTCTTTGAGAGGAAGCAGCTAAATCTGGAAGTTCTGGTTAGCCTAAAGTAACTCAAAGAGATACTTAAAGGTTTAAGTATTCTTGAAAGATTTCTGGAAGAAAATATTCTGAGCTTTATTCAGGCAGAGAACAAGGATATTTAT
Organism: Jimgerdemannia flammicorona; assembly: GCA_003990745.1. Lineage (NCBI taxonomy): Eukaryota > Fungi > Mucoromycota > Endogonomycetes > Endogonales > Endogonaceae > Jimgerdemannia > Jimgerdemannia flammicorona. The sequence continues at coordinate 4,806 of RBNI01005837.1, forward strand.
ATATGATCTGAAAGAAAGATCCAGAAGGATCTTGGAAAGAAAGAGAAATGCCAAGAAATAGGTTCTTGGCAAAGCTGACTAATACTATTCTACAATGTTCCAAAAGGTTCCATGACTAGCTGAGACAAGGTACTTGACACCAAGGAAAGACAAGAATGTTCTAGTGGTGTCTGGGCACCAAGAGAAGGTTTCTAAGCAAGTAGAAGATGCCAGAACATAGTAGAATGTTCAAGAAATAACAAGAAAAGGCTGACTAAAAGATATAAAAAATATACTAAGACTAAATATGACTGTGAAATTGTTACACTCTAGCTAATATCAGTTGTAGGAACTGCAGAAGAGAAACTTCTATCTTAACTTCTTGAATCGTTTGCCAGACTTTATTATAGATATCTCTGGATATAGTCTTCAGAGTATACTTCTTTTTGGACTTCAGGAGAGTAGGCTCTTGTTTCTCTTACTCTATTTTTTCATTTTCTGGAGATAGTTCATTTGTTTTGAGAACAAAAGATGAAAGATACCAGGGAGGTATTTCTACTTACTCCTCTTCATGTTCTTCATCTTTCTCTTAAATTCTTCTGCTGATATTCCAGAATGGTCTTCCTACAGGTCTCTTCCTTTTCTCTGCTGGGTAAACTATCTTCTTAGTGATGACTTTGACTGGGTATAAGTCCAGATCACTGTAGTCTTTACTGTTACTTTCTTCTTTAAAGTTTTCAACAGGATGAGCTTTAGTTTTCTTATACTGGATTTCATTCCTTCAATTTAGTGGTTCTGAGTCCCTTCAGTTACTTCTTTTGTTATCATATTCAGTTATATAGTGTCCAAATTATCCACAGTAGAAGCACTGGACTTGGGCTCTGTCTCAGACAAAGTATCTTCTTTCTTCTTGCTAGTAGCTCCTGTTATCTCTGAGTAGATAACCTTGGTTTCTTTGTAGTATATACTCTCTGTTGTCTTGTGGGTAGCTCTGATTTTCACATGTAGTGAGTTTTCAATCTGTCTAACCAATCAGTCCAACTTGGAACTAAGGTCTTGAATTTCACTCCTGTTCTTCTTCTATTTTTCGACTGGCTTTCTTTCTTTGGATCTTTCCTGTTCTTAAAGGAGTCCTTATAGGGCCTTGACTAAGATATCTACTTTATTATCCTTCTTATTATGGTCATTCCAGATAGTTTCTTATCTGATATCAAAAAATCCTTAGGCTACATCTACTTGCTCTTTGGACCTTCTGATACCTAGAGTGTAGATATACTGAGCAATATTCAGGAGAATCTTATTTATAAAAATCATTGGACCTATGATGTCTTGGTTAGTGGCATTAAACCCAGCTGTATACATTCTCTTTTGGATTCTTGTAAAGAATGCCCTAGATAATTCTCTAAGGTTTATCTTCATTTCTATAATGAATTCTTATATCTTGTAGTGGGTCTCATTTTCTATATACTTCTCAATGAGCCAGTAGATCATGGTCTCATACTCTACTACTCAGATTGGTACTGTATAGATGGCTGCTCCAAGGTCTGAGTTTTTTTTTTTTATTATTATAAAATAAGTAGATAATAGAGGAATAGTGTTGAGTGAGATGTGATACTGTTATGATGGATATGAAGGTCAGCAGTAAAAGGTCAAAACAGTAAATATCTTATGTGAATTTTCATGACAGAACAATAGCAAGCAGAATAAAGTGTTTTCCGAAACAAGGTGCAATAGATCTGCAACCCGCCCACAGCACCACAATATATAGCAGTCTTTATTCAAAAATGAGAACAAAGTTTGGATAAACAAAGACACAGATCTAACCCCAGAATTCCGGAAGTAGAATGGTGCATAAGTACTCAAACCTTGCCCCAATCTAAACAAAAGTCCAAATCGGACTTCGTCGATCTACACACGTGACAGGCCATTAAAAACCCGATATAGAAACAATCAGGAAAAGGTACTGGTCACATGATCTAATGTTACACAATCAGTAAACAATGCCAAAATGGAACTAGACCAATGACATATCACGTGTCATCATGTGATTATTACTTATAGGTTTAAAACTCTAAAAATTGTCAGCACCCAAAGATGCAGGTGTCAGGCCTAGAGCCTCATGACCGGAGTGGAGTAGAGCCTTGGCACCAGAGCAAGTGAAGCGAGTGGAGGTAGACAGGTGTCATGGAGTATAGGTATGCAGGCGTCAGGCCTAGAGCCTCGCGCCAGAGGTTGACTGGTGATTTTTCACGTTTTTAAACATCATACGGCATGTACGAGCAGTGCGGCCTTCAGGGAGGACTTAAAGTAAAACTGGTATTTGAGACAGCATTAAGAATGGTAAAACCATTCTTCTGGGTGATGATAGGTCATCGGGCAGTCACAGGGAAACCAAAACGAAGCAAAGTGGTACATAGAGTCTTGTTGGACTGTTGATATAGCCATCGGGCTGTGTCATATTGGACGACAAGCAACGGGAGAGGAAAAGTGGAGTGAGGGATGGGGGGGTAGGAATAAAGGGGGGGAGTGAGAAGTGAAGTTCGGACCTTAAGCCAATCAACCAAACTCAATTGAGTGATTACAACATCAACAGGGTATCCTTTCCTGTGAATCAGAAATTCGGCCAATGACCGACACTCATCAAGCCAGTCATGGCGAGAGGAGTAGAGTAGAGCAAGGCAGTGGGCCTCGTTCACAATACATAGATGGAGCATCTTCCTAGGATAATTACTCAACCAGTCGACAAACTGCGTACTACGCGGGAACTTGGCAAAGCGGCCAGTACGGAATGGTGCAACTCAGATTTCCAGGTCCAGATAATGGCACAGTCCAGCAGACAAGACTTCTTATTCAATACGATGGTGTGGGGGATATACAGTACTGAAGATCGAGACCAAGTCCATAATCACGGGCATAAAGACAATCAAATCGTCAATATACCAGTGAAACTTTAGCCCAGCAGCGATGGCTCAGCTAAGCAAATGGTCAGGCGCTTGCAAGGCATGCAACTCATGAGCAAAACCAACAAGATTGGTAAGATCCGGAGCACAATTAGTGCCCATAGCAATACCAGTCACAGAGCAGAAGGAACCAATGATGGATGTGAATGTCATACAAGTCATGACTATGCAGACAAGGCTGAGAATGGCATTAAGCAGCAAAGAGCCAGGGGGGAAGGCCACCAATGACAAAAAGGTGAGGCAGTCGATGCACTCATCTAATGTGATCCTGGTGTAGAAGGCGGCAAAATCTCCAGTAGCAACAAAGATGCAATCTGACACATCTAGGTAATCTGACTGAACTAATTGTAATAGTTTGAGTATATCATGTAGAGGTGAACAATGTGAGTAACCCACATTATGACACAGATGGGCTGACTATAGGCAGAGAAAGCAAGATAGGAAATATGAAATCTCAGTCGTGGGAGAGTTAAAAGCACCAATGATAGGACACCATGCCACATGTGCCCCTTTGTGTACCTTGGGCAGCGCATGAAACACGGGTAGTTTACTATCATTAGGCTCTATGAGATATTCCCAAATTGGTATACAACTTCGGTCACCGATGCAGAACTCGAGTAGACTAAGAAGATCTAGCCTCACTGATTCTCTGATGTCATCAATCATAGAGAAATCATTCATATACACAGGATTGTGAAGGAGGGACCAAAGACCGTCTAGATATAGAGCACGCAGAATTATGGCAAACCTCAGATTTTTGTCAGTAAGACAGACAGTAAAGTCATCATGAGCATGGATGCCTTTGAGAAGGCGACGGAACCTCTTCGGTACAAGTGCACTGGACACATTCATCATGGGTCAGACAGCTTGATTTAGGGTGGCACTCATATGGAGCATAATTTGTATATTTTCCATACAATGCGGTGGTCGCCATTTAGATGGCACCCAGGCAGAGATCTCCAGGACATCATCAGGATTACCTATAGAGGTCCAGAAGGTGGCAAGGTCGAGATGCTGTTGAAACGACAACAATGAAATCGGATCAATGGTGCTGTTCATCGAAGCCAACCCAGGGAGAACGAACTTAGGGCCAAAGTTCAGCATATACGTGAGCTCGGGGGTAAGCTAAGGCAGAGGTATATCAGTAACAAAGCCCTCCTCAGTAAACATCCGAAACTAAGGGACAAAGAACTGACTTAAACGAGAACTGGGAAGAGAAGACACAAAGGCAAAATCCTCAATAGGTATCAAGACCACTACCCCACATAGAATGGGGACATCAGGGCCAAACCACACTACTGGGAAGTCATATAAGACTTTTGGGCTGGGGACCTCTAGTTTTTTGAAGCCAGAGGACAGGTGTCACCAACATTATGCCAGACAATATGGCACTTGGTAGTAGTACACTTGTTGCACTGCAGTACAAATACCCTGGCAGTACTCTTAGACAAGCAGCTTGAAGTCGATGAGTGGCTAGTCTCGTTGGAAGTAGAGGAAATGGATGGGGAAGATGAAGCCTTATATGCTCACTTGACCCCTTTTACAGAACCCACTGTTACAGCAGGGGCGAGGGGGCAAGGACTCTGGTGGGCCTTCATAGGCATACCAAGGCGTCCAGAACAGCTATGGCAGTTCGGTACGGCAGAGGCCGAAGTCACACTCACACCCTTAGCCTTTCCTGTGGCACCCACAGGCGTAGCAGTAGAGGGTGGGGGGGTGGGGACACTCTTTTTCGGTCAGGCAGAACTAGCAGCAGCAGAAGCAAATGTGCATTTAGCACCTGGAGAGACAATCTCAGGGTGCTTCCCAAGCTCCTCAACTATGGCTTTGTGGGCGGCAGCAGAAATTCCATCTTATAGAGAGAGGATGCAGGGGCAGTCAGGTGGATGGCAGCAGCAGCAGCTTTAGTAGTGGCGGCGGCAGCGAGATGGCAAGACTGATGCATGACAATGTCAAAACCACGGAACAGAAACAAATTTGTTTTGGCCCTGTTGGTGGCAGCGAGGGTAGCAATATTCTTGGCAACCCTCTGAGTGATATCAACTGAAACTCCAAAAAACTGATGGGCTTTGGAAGAACCAGTCATGGCTCTGTCGATTTTAGCATACTGGTCCTTAGCATACTGGGCAGCAGCCTCTTGATCAGAGACAGTAGCCTTGATAGCGGCAGTAGTGTGGCACTTAGCTTCTGCCGAAGTATCAGCAAGAGTAGTAGCACGCTATTCTTCGGAGAGGAGGGCGATCGTAGCAGTGACCTTCTTGGAGGGAGTAAACTTCCAGTTGGCAACTTGGGCCCTCAAGAAGTCAGCATGGCACTGGTGTATGGCAGCAATCTCGAGAGTACAAAGCACTCCAGTGCAAGCAGCACGGAAGAGAGCAGGGACCTCGTCAAGTGAGGCAGTCAAGTAGACAGCCAGGTCATTGAAGTTCGCCAAATCAGTGAATGAAGCTTTGGGGATAGCAGCATCACCTTCTACATTCATGTTATCTGTCATGTTATGTATTATAAAATGAGAAGATAATAGAGGAATAGTGTTGAGTGAGATGTGATACTATTACAGCAGATATGAAGGTTGGTAGTAAAAGGTCAAAATAGTGAATAGCTTATGTGAATTTTCACAATAGAACAATAGCAAGTAGAATAAAGTATTTTCCAAAACAAGGTGTAATAGATCTGCAACCCGCCCATGGCACTATGATATGTGGTAGTCTTTATTCAAAAATGAGAACAAAGTTTGGATAAACAAAGACACAGATCTAACCCCAGAATTCCAGAAGTAGAATGGTGCATAAGTACCTGAACCTTGCCCTGATCCAAACAAAAGTCCGAATCGGGCTTTGTCGATCTACACATGTGATGGGCCATTAAAAACCTGATATAGAAACAATCGGAAAAAGGTACCAGTCACATGATCTAATATTACACAATCAGTAAACAATACCAAAATGGAACTAGACCAATGATGTATCACATGTCATCACATGATTGTCACTTATAGGTTTAAAAACCTAAAAATCGTCAGCACTCGAAGGTGCAGGCGTCAGGCCTAGAGCCTCACAACCGGAGCGGAGTAGAGCCTCAGCACTGGAGCAAGTGAAGCGAGCAGAGGTAGACAGGCATCACGGAGTATAGGTATACAGGTGTCAGGCCTAGAGCCTTGCGCCGGAGGTTGACCGGTGATTTTTCGCATTTTTAAACCTATAAGTGACAATTACATGATGACATGTGATATGTCATTGGTCTAGTTCCATTTTAGCATTATTTACTGATTGTGTAACATTAGATCACATGACTGGTACCTTTTCCCAATTGTTTCTATATTGGGTTTTTAATGGCCCATCACGTGTGTAGATTGACAAAGCCCGATTCGGACTTTTGTTTGGATTGGGGCAAGGTTCAGGTACTTATGCACCGTTCTACTTCCAGAATTCTGGAATTAGATCCGTGTCTTTGTTTATCTGAACTTTGTTCTCATTTTTGAATAAAGATCGCCACGTATCATGGTGCCATGGGCAGGTTGCAGATCTATTGCACCTTGCTTCAGAAAATACTTTATTCTACTTGCTATTATTCCGTCATGAAAATTCACATAAGCTATTCACTGTTTTGACCTTTTACCGCCAACCTTCATATCTGCCATAACAGTATCACATCTCGCTCAACACTATTCCTCTATTATCTACTTGTTTTATAATACACAACATGATAGATAACATGAATGTAGATGGCGATGCTGCTATTCCCAAAGCTTCATTTACCGATTTGGTGAACTTCAATGACCTGGCTGTCTACTTGACCACCTCGCTCGACGAGGTCCCTGCTCCCTTCCGTGCTGCTTGCACTGGAGTGCTTTGCACTCTTAAGGTTGCCGCCATGTACCAGCGTCATGCTGACTTCTTGAGGGCCCAAGTTGCCGACTGGAAGTTTACTCCCTCCAAGAAGGTCGCTGCTACAATCACCCTCCTCCCCGAGGAACAGTGTGCCACCACTCTTGCTAATGCTTCGGCAGAAGCTAAGCACCACGCTACCACCGCTATCAAGGCTGCCATCTCTGATCAAGAGGCTTAGTGCTCCGAACGAGTCAATCCGGATGGATTCGAATCGGCATTGTTTTGATTTCCAAATTAGACAATTAAATGTTTACATCAATAACTTGATGAATAATCATCCAAATTTGATGATCTTGGTGTCATTTGAAAGCCCTTAATAAGGCCTTTCTAATGATACCAAGAACATTATAATCGGATTACGTGTTGCCGAGATATTAAGGAAAACGTTCCATTTGACGAAATTTCCAAAATCGGCAAATCAAAGAA
>RBNI01005838.1:0-12058 GCA_003990745.1 Jimgerdemannia flammicorona
AAAAAAAAAAAAAAAAAAAAAAAAAAAAAGAGGATCTTGAGATTTTTGACAAAGTTCTGATTAATGAAGTTTTCTATAGCTCTACTGTCTATGAGTACTTGAACTTTTTTTTCTTTGACTAGATCTTTGAAAATGAATATGGCTTATGCTCAATTTTTAGTAAAACATACTGCTTGATCAGTATTACTAAAATCTTTCTAATTTTACTTAATTTTAGATAGTTCTTGGACTTCTATGATCTTAGGTTAACTAGCTTTTTTTAACATCATTTGTGCAACTTGGTCTCCTTTCTTAACTGTGTAGTTTTGATTCTTCTGATTAATAAGTAAAACTTAAACTTGTTCTCAATAGTCTAAATCAATGATACCAGTACTAATATCTAATATTTAATATTAAGTCTAGATTATAGTATAATTCTGGTATAATATCCTTTAGGACATTGGATGACAATTCCAGTAGATACTAGTATTTAGCTTCTGACTAGAATAGTGACTTACTTGACAGAGTACAGGTTAAGACCAATGGCTCCTTCTAATTGATATTGAGAGATCTGGGCCTTTAGATAAAGTTTCTTAATTTGACTGATAGTGAGATTGATAGATATATCTTTGGACAATACAGTAACTGGTCTTGATGATTTACTAATCTTCTTAGAACATTAAGTTGCAATATATTCTATCTGATAACAAAAGAAATAAGTTCTAGATTTCTTCAGATGATCTTTTTCTTCTATGGTAAGTATGGGATTCTTTTTATTTATAGTATCTAAATCTATTAGTACTGGATTAACTACTTTGGATTAGTTCTTATAATGGTTCTCAAAGTGATTTTTCTTATAGTTTTCTAGTTTGAAATAATTATCTATCAAATCTATTAGCAATTCTTATGACTTTATTGAGGATCTGTAGCTCTTCTAGCTCAACCTTAACTTATGTGTTTTCTTTCAGACCTTGGATGTAGCAGTCTATCTTTTGTCTTCTGCTATTATTGATAGCTCAAGTAGAATTGATAGAAATTGTGTATTATAACTTTATATAGACTTAAGTTACTTGATGTTCACTAGCTTATCTCAAGCTAGCTTAATAGTATTAACAGACTTGAACTACTGGTAGAGAGCCTCTTTAAAGGATTTTTAATCTTAAATTCTTGTATTTGAGTAAAAAGTAGTAGTTATAATATGATTTTACTATCAAATGGCTATATTTCCTTAGAGAAATATAGTGACAAATTAGACTTACATATTTTCTTCCATTCTTATAAGTTCAAAGTATTGATCTAATTAAAATATCTATATATCTATAGTTAGTTCTTCTTAATAGTCATCAAAGATATCTAACTTTAGTAACTTGAAACAGACTGATATAGTAGTAGAATATGATATAGCTATAGTCTTAGTCTTCTGATATTCTAGTTGTACTTAAAGTTGTCAGATCTGATAAACTATAGTAGTAATCATATCCTTCAGATTGACTTGTAGTTCTGTACCATCTGCTTCTTTTATAATAGAGGGGTCTGGACAGTAGGCTGGTTCTCTGTAGCTCATTTGGACTTAGGTGACTAGTTTGTGACTAATTTTCAAATTCATATAAGGTTTCTTAATAAGGTTCTACTGCTACTAAGTATAATGGTTTTAGTTTCTTTAAGAGAAAGTGACTGATTCTGATAGGTCTAAAGTAGCTCAAAGAGATACTTGTAGGTTCAAATGTTCTTGAAAAATTCTGAGAGAAATATTCTGAGCTTTATTCAAGTAGAGAATAAGAATATTTGTATAGGATATAAAAAAAAGATCTGGAAAGATCTTAGAAAGAAGAGAAAAGTCAAGAAATAGATTCTTAGTAAAAATAACTAATAATATTCTACAATATTCCAAAAGATTCTATAACTAGCTAAGATGTGAGACTTGGTACTGAGAAAAGACAAAAATGTTCTAGTGAAGTCTTAGTGCAAAGAGATAATTTCTGGGCATTCAGAAGATACTAGGACATAGTAGAATATTCAAGAAAAGATGAGAAAAGACTAGAGAAAAAGGTGCAAAAAAGTACTAAGACTAGAATATGACTGTGAAATTATTACATAGTGCCTGGAATTACATGACTTTTTTCCAGCTTCCAGCCATTTTTTGCAAAATAAATTTTTGCCCAGATTCTGTTCCAGAACTAATTCTGGGCCAGAAGTTGTCAGAACCTCTGGGGAGCAGAACCACCTAGGCCAGGAGTTGTCAGAACCTCTGCAGAGCAGAACCTCCTTTTTCAGAAGTTTTAAAAATTTCGTAATGTTGAGATTGTCAATCAATACTCCCATGCATGGCGTCCCATTCCTTGACGAAACCAAAAAAAATGCATGAATGTCTCTGATACTTATTTAATAAGTATGGAAGTCCTGATAAATGATCTCCATTGGCTAATGCGCGCGTCCTTGTGGGTCATTCACGCGGCCCTTTTCTTTCTCCACTCCTTTTTTTTGTTTGGCATCGCGCATTCTTCCATGTCCCTTGGTCTTGAACACAAAAACTCTGGGAAATGTTCCACATCGGCTGGGTGTGCGTGGCGAGCAGGCTAACGGTGAGCAACGAGCGAGTAGTGCGGTTGATGGACTGGCGGTGTGGGGTGAGCGGCGAGCGATGGTTGAAGCTGATGTATTAACAGACGATGCTGTTGAAGGATCATCCTCCGGGCTATCTCTTTGGGTCTTAAGCACACCAATTGGGCATATGGTGATTTCAAGGCAGTGATGGCTAGTAATTGTCAATGCTGTCTATCTAAGCCAACCCGTAATACAATTTCCTTCTCGACTACTCGCAAGAGCCATCCTACCTCTGATATGGTAACATGTTTATTCGCCATTATGTACATAGGACACGCCACAGGAAATCGCAACCAGAAGTTTGTCACCTTCCAGCCCGCAATCTCATCAATAAACAACTTGTGCATCAGGGCTCCAATCGAGCCGCCGAGCAGGCCGCATACATATGCCGATACGTCTTCCACCTACCACACGCAATAATAATATCATTATTATTAATTTCATAACCATTAACAGCAGATGAAGCAAGAAACAAGTGCACGTATATACACATCGAACCAAGCAAAACGTATCCCCACCGCACTAACCTGAGTCACGCTCTCTCTCTACTTCCCATATCCCCTCCCCTTCCTGCCTCCAGCATCCTTTCTGATATACTCCTCCTCTGATACCACCTACAATGCCACCTCACCAACACCACCTCACTAATACTACCTCACCAACACCATCTCACCAACACCACCTCACCAACACCATTTCACCAACACTGTCTCATTAATACCATCTCACCAACACCACCTCATCAATACTATCTCACCAATATTGCCTCATTAATACCACCTCACCAATGTCACCTCACCAACACCACCTCACCAATATCATCTCACCAACACTGCCTCATTAATACTACCTCACCAACACCACCTCACCAACACTGCCTTACCAACACCACTCTCAATTTAAGGGTAATAACCCCTATGCTCCATCACGACGCGTCCCTCTGCTCTTCTGAACTTTCACCTTCGCTCCCAAAGAACTCATCCATTAATGCTCTACAACTCCACAATGTGTAGACACAGCTCACGTGCCTCGCCGCGACGGTATGCGGGCCCCATCCGAAGAGGGTGAGTGCGGAGGCCGTGGCACGGATGCGCGGATCGACGATAGTGGGGTCGGCGATCGTGATGATGTCGAGTTGATCGGCAATCTGCCGAGAAATAAGAGGAGCAGATTGAAGCTGATTAAATCTGGAACCACGGTACGACCAAGGCGAGATGCAGAACATGGACGCGCGGGGTTTACCAGTGGATGTGTGGTGACCGGTAGCTGGTCACCGATCTTGAAGCGGGGCCGACGTTGGGAAATGTGTAAATTGAGGCTGAGTGGTTTAGTGGATGAATTCATAAAAAAATAAAAAAGAAAAAAAAAAAGATTGTTAATGAAATCATATTCGAAATTAAACGCTGAATTCCAACCCAACCGTGACCATGAAATTCCAAATCTATTCCGATTTACCATAAACATTCTTTAACCCCTCCTCAATCATTAATTCTTCCACTTTACTTCTCTTCCCAACCATCGAAAAGAAGCTCCCAAACAGCCCAGCCCCTTACTCACCATCGCAAGGATAGTCTCGCCACGAACACGGCTGTTCACGCGATGTGCTCAGCTCCACCTTACACTTGGCCGTCAATTCTTCGCCTACCGCAACCAAAAGACAATAACCGTTCCCCACCCATGACCAAGTAATCCACTCAAATATCCAAGCTAAACGTGGACGCCTATTCACGCCTCTCCCCTCCGCCTCGTCTAGATATGCGGAAATCCGCTGGCGGAGCAGAGTGCGCACCGCAAACGCTCAGACGCGACGTTGATCCAGCCGTAGCGCGTGCAGTCGACGGGTGTAATAGGCCTATCGAACCAGGTCTATCCGTGGGCAGAACGGTCAAGGACGGATGTCGTGTTGGATATAGGAAAGAGAGACGAATGTGTGCGCAAAATAAATAGAGGAATGCGAATTTTGTCGATGCTTTATAGGTCACCAAACGCGCCATAAAATAGCTCCGATCCCATTGCCGGTACCGGTTCAGCGGGTGGACGGGAGGACAAGACTCCTGTGAGGACGTATATATATATATCAAGCAGTAAATGATTCGATCGCTTTGCACTGACAAACACGACAAGATAAAGCTGTGAGACCTACTTTGGACCTCCGGCAGAACTGCCCCGCTCGTGATATCGAGTTTCCGTTTCGTGACCCATTGGTGGCTTGCTTGTCACGTGCCTTGTTCCCTCGAGCTATGGTGATGGTTACAAAAGCCTTGTTTTAGGTGTTGTAGTGCTAGTGGATTAGTTTGTTTGAAAACACGTGTGTGCCCATCACAAACGCCCTAATCTGGTCGACGGTATCAATGTGCGCCTCGCAGCCAGCATGGGCCGGTAGCAGGGAATTGAGAAAAATTGAGGATGTCGATTATTTCCCTTGATTCGCAATAAAAATAACCGTGGTATGTCTAGCCAACTCCGGATAGGTCACACAACGGGTCCTCAGATTTCTTTGACATGACTTTATCAGGAATCGGCACAACTCTTGGAGGGATTCGTTCCTAAGAGGAGCATATGACGAGACTTCAAATGGTGGGTCGCCGACGCACATATCGTATCAATACTATTTCTAGTCGGTGGTTGAACCGTCCTGATTCCATCACCACAATCAAATGGACGGGACCTGAAACTATAGCGCCGCTTGATAAAGTTGTTTTTATAGAGGCGTAAACACTGTGTGGCGCTGAGGACATGAAGGCATGCGCAGGCCCGCATGCGTTCCATGACGCTGAGAAAACACGAGCTTGAATAAACCGTGAACGGTGGATGCCTAAATAAATAATAGCGAGTATTTTTACAGCGGGATTGTGGAATGTTAACCCAGAACATTATGTCAATCGATAGGGGCCCGACAGCGTTATCGACGACGTTATGTATTATAATCGAATTTGGTAATTCAAGGTCCGAGTGGAACAAGCAATATTGGCAGGACGGGTGATGGGTGTAGGTGGCTTGGGGTTTATTATGAATTTTTATGGATATACGTTTTATAAGCGTACTTGCGTACTGGTACTGGTTAATCATAAACATATACCTATGTTAAGGAATTCGAGTTCGCACCCTGATGTCGTCAACACAATAAAGTGCCGATTGTTTGAATAACCAAACTGGAACGAATAACAGTCAATCGCGCCGAGATGGTCCCTTTGAAATAGTCCAAGGAGACGCTTTCCGCGAACAAGACGGTCACTTATACGATCGTCACCCCGCGCCAAAAAATGAATTTGACGAATATAGTTTTGACTTCGTTAGCTCGAACGTCGACCCTCCTTCGTCTGGCACCGAGTTTGGCCGCGCCTCGACGTCGTGGTTCGCAGCCACCTCGTGACTCGTCAACGAGTCTGGTAAGCCGTCGGGGGTTGTGTCGCGCGGGTTTCGGAGAAAGCGACGGCGGATAGTAATGACGACGTAGTCAGGGGGTGGGAAAGAGTAAAAATCTAGGAAGATCATCCTGTGGGGCGTGGAGGATGTGGAGGTGATTTAAATGTGATGGTGAGGAGTCGTTTGTAATTACTACGCTGTCAAGTAAACGGACCTACCTGAGGAAAACAACGGTGGTGCCTATGTTCATGTCTACAGACTTGTAAGTATGGCGAGGGTATATAGTAGATATTACGTTGGATAGGATGCTCACAATTCCGAGGATGATAATTCCAGACAAATACCTAAAATTAAGTTTAAGATATAGCAAAGTTATGGGTGTGAGTGACCGAAACATATTTTGTGGTGAATGACGGAACCGTCTGATACAAAATCGGACGAAGGTCAGAGCTCGTACAAATGCCTTACCAAATTCCCACAGCAACCGTTTTCGAGGGCATTTTATCCACGCCCGTTTTGATCTTCGTTACCGGGTATAATGCGTATATTACCACCACACTCATGGTTGAAAGAGCTACAAATATCGACGCCGTATAAATGGAATCGCCCGCAGCGTGAAAATGAAACACCTGGCCCACGATGAGACTCACGGCGCCCAAAACATTCATTAGCACAGCAAGGGCGAGTGACAGTTTCGAAAGCCTGTTGACCGGCCCATCTTCCCATTCGTACAGCTTTCTCCCGAGATTGAATATCATGACGAACAAGAGGTCCATAAACACCACCATTAGCACGCTCTTCACCACGAAGAAGTTATCCTCTGAGATATCAGACTGGAGCCGAAAGATATTGATTGTCGCCATGCCGACGCCCGTAAGAACACCCACCGCGAAGCAGCTGACTCGGAGGTGGCAGTAGTCTATAATGGCCTTGCGCCCAATGACCACGCAGCTGAGCACGCTGAAGACGAGAGAAGCCCATATACTGGCGACGGTGGAGACGTCAAACGGGACGGAGTCCAGAGGTGTGGTCGTAGAGTTCATTGGGAGAGCGCGTGCGCAGCTGCGTGTCCCGCTGGGTTTGACTTATAAAATGGTGAGTAGAGACGACCCGATCGCAGCTTGTGGCTTTGGTTATCGATAGATCGCAATGTCGGGAATTTAAACCAATAGTAGAATACTGTTCTCGACAAACGGCATTTCCGAGCAAAAAAAAAAAAAAAAAACCCCCGATCGGAGACCAGAGCAAAATGAGATTGACGCATGGAGATAGTATAGAACGCATAGAATACTCCGTCAATCCATAGAGTCGTGCGAAAGTGCCATGGTGATCTAACACAACCCGGGATAGGTGATTGAGTCATAGTTACTAGGTTATGTCAAGAAGATATGTTCATTGGAGGTTGGGGTTCCGCATTTCTTAGCTAAGCCACCATGGTCCCGAGCCATCTGGACACAATCTCGCCGGCCCGTGCGTGTGACTACTAGGTCAGAAATAGTCACTGGTAAACGAACTACGAAAGATTTAACTTCTCACAGAACGACGAGCAATGCGTTTCTTTGCAGGCAATAGGAGTTCAACTTCCAAGGGTCATCGTTCACAGGCACTCATATGGCGGTCGTAAATATATGAATCAACAATTGTGGCGCAAATTCACATATCGTCCCTGGAAACGAGCAATTCCACGGATTTACGATTGTATCGCTTGTAAATATGTTACCTACGTACCTACGTGACAGAGGAATCCGACTGTGAAACATACAACACATGGCTGTAATGCCGCACGCGTTTGCCAAATGCAGATCAGATTTAACCGGCAAGAATTTCAATATAAATAGGGCAAGCGTATGACCAATTATTCGGTATTCCATTAATCCAAATTTGCTGCCGTTGCTTTTCTGCGCCACTTTTATAAGGCGTATAAACTTTCCTTAAACATGAAACGAGACAAATTTCACGTGAGATAAATGCTTAAGAGTGTTTACTGATCATGTTGTGTGAAATTGTGCACTTGGACGCCAAGCTTATTAGAAATCGTTTTTCCAAACGCGGGCTAGGAACAAAATGGCGGGGAGCGAATCAGGACAATGATGCGGAAGATGTGGAGAGCGGGCGGGGCTTCGGGCTTCTCAGAAGGATCTCATAACCTCACAACCTGATGACAAACAATGCGCTCGGAGCAGCCTTTTGGATTTTATAATTAGATAACTACAGTTTTGACCATTGTTATATAGTGTTAGTTTTAGTTAACCAGTTCAGTTCATCCGTGGCCAGAGTCGTATAACAATGTCTTAATGTATCCCATTAATTATCCGACGAACGGTAAGTCCGCTGGGTAAAAGGATACTTCAGGCTCCTATCGTTAAGCTTCCATCTATTAGTCTCTGCTCCGCATCCCTGAGCCCAGAGTTTTTCTCCTCGTGGTTCGATGTATATACTGAATTTTTCATCACCCTGTAATCCTTGGTGCTTGTAATATTTTGCTGAAGAGTTGAAGTTTATTAAGATATAATTGAGGGGTATTTATACATTATTTCAAAATCCATATGGTGGAGGGGGTGCATGGATAGGCAGTGTTAGATGTTATTATAGAGTGTAGAGATTGCAAGGCCAAAACACGGAATATTGTGCGTTGCCAAAAACACAAAAGCGATTGCACGACGCCAAATAAGCAAAGGAACATTTGTAGCTCCAAACAAGCAAAAGAGAAGAAAAAATAACAGACAGCAAAAATTACCACAAGGACGTGCCAATAGACCATCGATAGCCAATAGAGATTGTTAGGCTGTGAATTTATTTATTGATGCGTCATGAAAGAAATTTTAAATGTTATTATACACGGATATAAATATTAGAATCCTCTCCAACAACGTCGAGCATTGTTATTGATATTTCAGAAGCAGGAGAATGGATAATGATACGACTATGTCCAAGCGCAAAATTCGTTGAAGTTGTATCTTTCCCGGTATTATGCCATAAACATGGTTCAGTTTCCACCGCAACACTATTGGTGACTCTTGGAAATCAACACCGCCATGACATCTTAAATTAACTCAGGCGCGGCTGTTTTCAGCAACCCCTTGAACTCTTCTGTTTTCCTTACATCGTCAAAATTTTTTCTGAGATATATACTCGATCAAGCCGTCCTTCAGGGTGGAGGAAACGTGACTGTGCGTCGCAAGCAGCTGGCACACGAGACGGGGGTTGAGTCTGCCGAGAATCTTGGGCTCGGTGATGTCCACAACAAGAGGGACACGGTACTTGACGACAAGGAGGGATAGATCTGCCGGATTAATATCGTCGTCGAACTCGGTTTGGTCGTAGTAGATGTATTTGAGTAGTGCCTCGAATGCCAGATATCCGACATCAGGCACCTCAATCACGGTGCGGGGGTCTGAGTCGAACATATCTGCAAAGTATTTGGAGCGAGCGGACAACATCCCGCGGTGCGCGTACAGTGGACTAGCCCCCGGCCCGACACGGAATTCGACGTCAGCAGTGCGCACGTTATTGAATTGGGTGGAGAGACCAGCGAGAAGCGTGCGAGGCAGGAAAAATCTTCGGTCGCGAGAGGAGAGGATACGACAACTAATGAAGAGCTTGTCATCGGAGAAACCTTCGTTTTCAAAGGGCCGCTTCGCGGCCTCGTGTGTTCCTTTTATATTGAAAATGACAAACATTAACTATTTAACGGTAGTGGTTGGGGTATTCAACGACCATGTGTTGACAAGTACACCAAAAATACGTATATACCATGGCGTTGCGGATTATCACCCGGGCAGAACTCGAAAGTAAAAGTATTAAAATAGAGTTCCTCCTTCGTCGTCCTTATGTGGAGCTCGAAGTTCAAGGTGACACAAACTTTCGTTGGTTTTATCGCCCAAAGTTAAAGGGCTATGTTGACGTTCGGAACTACAAAGCGAGAGAAAAACCCAAATCATCTGCGACCCCAACCTTTTGTGCACATCAAAAGCTTTCGTGTATTTACCGGGCAGAGTTGCAGACGCCATGAGTGGGTATCAGTAGTCGGAAAGGCGGGCAGGAAAAGTTCGTAGTCAGCGTGGAGAACCTTTCCACAGCCCATTCGTAAAACCCCTCCGGATCGGAAACGCTGGCATCCATGGTAAAAGCAACGCACCTTTGAAACTGAAAAAATGAATTTAAATACAAAGCCGACGTTGTGATTCCACGTGCTGACATCGCTTATGGTACCAAGACAACCTCCTGTTATTCAATAATCAATAATCTGCCAAAAAGCACAAATGCACGGACCCGAAAAGGCAGCTGGTCAGATGGCTTCTACATATATGAACTCCAATACTAGTCGGAAGAAATACACAAAAAATTAAAAAATAAAAAATCAATCGGTTCTTTTGATCCCGATAAGCGAAGTCCTCAGCGGTTCCTTTTCATTTCCATCGGAGCTACCCAAAGGCCGTTGACTTGACAGTCGAGCCACTCGAGAAGAATCCACGGCGCATGTCGAGGCAAACTCTGTCCCGGAGGCTAGGGCAAGCAAGTCACTAATGAGGAGATAATGCTAAAAGTTGGCTTAGTGTCATTAAGCAAAGAATAGTATGAAACACGCGACGGGTATCATACACCTTGGGTGTAGTTACGGGTGTGTGCAGTAGTCCTGGTGTGCGTTTGCGCGGCTCCTTTAAGCCAACGTAATGTTG
Organism: Jimgerdemannia flammicorona; assembly: GCA_003990745.1. Lineage (NCBI taxonomy): Eukaryota > Fungi > Mucoromycota > Endogonomycetes > Endogonales > Endogonaceae > Jimgerdemannia > Jimgerdemannia flammicorona. The sequence goes on from RBNI01005838.1 coordinate 10,629, forward strand.
CCAACACATCGAAAATCGCCTAAGCCTATCCATAATTTGGGTTCGTATTGCAGTAACTTCAGTGCTAACCTTTCCATGCGTTAAGAAAATGGCAGAATTCAGGAACTGTTCCACAAATAGAAAAAACCATACGGAACGATCAAATATAAACCTCGAACTTAACTGTAACGCCACACACAGTTTTAAGTCCTTACGCATTCAGACTCAGTGGCGTTGTGCAAGCGACCTTTGTTTTGGACCTCGCCGACCGAGTGTATCACGTGTCATATAGATACGAACAACGTTACTAGCGCTAGTGTTGTCCCCTACAATCATGAAAATGTCATGAGATTCGTCAACACCCTATCGTTCCACGTCACTGAACAGCGAGCAACTACATCTAATGTAGGCGACAACGTAAACGTCACTTCGTGAGTATGGTTTTATGTGAAAAAAGACCGAGTGTCAGCGCACTTATCGTACTCTTCTCTTCCAGCGACTTAATAGATTTAATTGTACCTCATGACTGACGAGGCCTTTATTAAAAGCACAGGAATTTCGCTGTTGGCAAGTCAGTCGTTCATGCTTTCTAGACAAGATTGACCATTATCCTTTTTAAGTTCTTGTCTAAGTGTATATGTCAAGTTCTACTGTTTATTGTTCCCCGTAATGGAAGTAGGGCCCGGTTCGGACTTTACATTGATACTTCCCTACGGGATTATCATATTGTCAACACTAATGCGGAAACAAATTTCAGCATAGAAGCGACCTTTGTTTTTGGGCCTGACTGATCTGGTGCATCATATATCAAGTAAACAAAAACCACGTTACCAGCAGCCACTGTCGCCAACTATTTGACCAATTCTCACCTTCTCCATGAAATTTGCTATGAAATTCATAAGTTTCGTCATCACCCTATCGTTCCTCGCCTCTTCTTTGATCATGTCCTTCTTCTTGTTTAGTAATTGTCTCAACTTGAAATACTCTTGAAACTTGGCACAATTCTGATAGACTCTAAAGTGTGAAATACATGATAGGTGGATCTGTATGATATTTTGAATACTATCAAAGGAATCCTCCATAGCTGGTAGCTTAGTAGAACACCATTATCTTTCTATAGCTGCTGGGCAGCACTTGGGATCTTGAGGGCCAGAGCAGTATTTTATTAGTTAGCTCTAATACTTCTTGAGTCAGTTTCAGTAGATAGTAGTGAGGGTGATTATGTCTGATAGTTTTCATAGCCAAAGGTAGTTTCTTTTTTTTTTTTTTTTTTTTTTTTTTTTTTTTTTTTTTTTTTTTTTTTTTTTTTTTTTTTTATAGTCACTTGGACTCTGCCTTTATTATCAGTCTATGATTAAGTATACATCATCACCACCCACTACCCAATCCCCATAGGGGGGCTCCTCCCCACCTCTTCACAAATAAAGATCTCCCTTTTTTTTTCTTTGTTA